>LR132414.1:0-39243 GCA_900634815.1 Paradendryphiella salina | reverse complement strand
ACAACGGAAAGTGCACGTCGAGTGGCGGTACCGATAAAGCCGACTCCAGAGCGCGCCTGCTGCACCCAACACGAGCGCACGTGATGACGTAGGCTGCTTCCGACCGGCGTTCCAACGTCCGATTCGCTTCCATTGCATGCGCAGCACCACCGGAGTTTGCTTTCAATAACCATCGTACCGGGTACTGGCTTCTGGTCTGCATTGGGGCCAGGTGAACCCCGCCTCGGAGACCTCCCGCCGACTGCAGAGCGCAGAATACGAGCGGGCGCAATCGCTGTGAGAAGCCTATGTACGGGTGCGCCTGCTCGCCCATTGAGCAAGACGGAGACTTACAACACAATTTCGACTGTACTAGGATTTCCGAGCTGAGGAATCTACGCTTGTTGTACTCTAAATAGGCCACAAGGCCGGTATGCCAAGTATCAAGCCTTCGAGAAACTGAGAAGCTCCGAGAAATCAGTGGCATGGAGTTCGCATCATATCTTAGCTCATCCTGTAACCCGCACGTCAGCTCCTATCTCTGTGAGTATTTCATGGATGTAGGATATGTTCCTATCTCCAAGGTTCCGTGGTACAATACTAACACTCCCGGCCCCAAAGGGTCCTGTTTTGCATTTCCGAAGGTATATTTGGTCTAAACGACCCAAAGCCCGGTACCAGCACCATGACCTGTTGCACTTACCCAACTCCCTTGGTGGCGCGTGATTGTGCCCTTATCCGAAGGGTCAATTCTGGATCCGTATCTTGACCATTTGGTTATCATGAATGAACTGCTTTAAACTTCTGCCGTCCCTGCTCTTCCACACACAACTACTTTCGCTCCAGATCCAACCTTGCTTTTTTTGGATATTAGAAGCTGCATATCTGTATATTTTCCTCATCACTGATGGCTAACCTTGAAGCGAGAAGCTCGGATGACGACGTTTCCTTTTCGAGCCTCGATCAGACAACGACCCAGGCTATGGAGAAAGCCACTGTGGTTGGAGAGACTTCCTTGCGCCAGCGCATAGCAGCATCATCAGACCTTGAAAGACAAATTGCGCCAGCTGCGGAGGAAGATACGTTTGGCAACGAAGAAGGTGCTGAGATACAGTACAAGACGTGCAGGTGGTGGTAAGTTTTGGCATTATCTTCCTATCGCATTACGTCTTCGATGACCACGTTCCTTGACACGGCTCAGCGTATCCATTACACTGCTGTAAGTTACCACTGACTTCAAACAGGAACACGGGAATGCGTAAGCGGCCACATTTCCTCAAGTCTTCATACTCTAACACCCGTAGTAATGCTTGCAGAAAATGTCTCGCTCGGTATCCTCGCGCTTCCTCAAGCCCTTGCAATCCTCGGCATCGTCCCAGGGCTGCTCTTCATATGCCTGCTGGGCCTCATTGCCACATACACAGGATATTTGATCGGCGAATTCAAACTCGCGTATCCATCGCTTCAATCGTATGCCGATTGTGGGACGCTCATCAGTGGACCAATCGCCTGCGATGTTATTGCTCTTGGACAAGTAATGGTCTTGATCTTCATCATGGGCGCACATATCCTGACATTTGCGGTTGCCATGAATGCCATGACTGATCATGCGACTTGCACAATCATCTTCAGTGTTGTTGGGTTCATCCTTTCCTTCCTGCTAGGATTGCCAAGGACATTCAAGAATGTCAGCTACTTGAGCATCTTTTGTGAGTCTCAACCTGCGCAAGAACAAAGATGCGCATGCTGACTAGCCTATAGCTTGCGCTTCGATCATTGTGAGTGTCACGGTTACCATGATCGCTATTAGCATCCAGAAACCGGACATGGACAGCATGGTGGCTGTGCGACCGAACGTATCGCTAGTCACGGGTCTTAATCCTGTCATGAATATCGTATTGGCGTATAGTGAGTTTGTTGCCAAACCACAAGAGGCCTAGAATTGACACAACGTAGCTGGTCACGTCGCTTTCTTCTCCTTCGCATCTGAACTCAAGGACCCTCGCGAGTTCCGCAAAGCCCTCTTCTTCGAGCAAGGCATCGCAGTGTCCTTTTACGCCCTCATTTCGGCGGTGATATATTTTTATGCCGGGCCCCTCGTCACCTCGCCTGCTCTAGGCTCCGCATCGCCCCTCGTCAGTAAGATTTGCTTTGGCATAGCACTTCCCACGATCATCGTTGCTGGTGTTGTTAATGGCTCCGTGGCTACCAAATACATATATCTGCGGATTTGGAAGGGTACAAACGTAGTGCACACCAGCAGTCGGAAGGCCTTAAGCAGCTGGTGGGGGATTTGTGCTGGGGCATGGCTAGCAAGTTGGGTCTTGGCTGAAGCGGTTCCGAACTTCAACTTGCTTCTAGGCTTGATCGGCGCGCTCTTTGGCAGTTGGTTCAGTTGTGAGTCGTTATCCGAACTTCTTTTGTGGCTGGCGATACTTGGCTGGTTGGCTGACATGTGCAGATGCGCTTCCTCCACTACTGTGGCTATGGCATGACAGGAAGAATGGGAAACTGTTCTCATCGAAGCGGCAAAGCGCTTTCACGTTGATCAATTGCTCCATCATGGTACTAGGAATGTCCATTGTGAGTCTTCTTCTTGCTGTCTGTAATGGCACGCGGCTGACTTTGGGTTACAGTTCGGCCTGGGCATGTGGTCGTCAGGGTCGGCGTTGCATAATGGCTCCGGCGGTAAGGTATTCTCTTGCGAGAACAACTGGCACCCTGTCAGCTGGACAACAGGAGGTACCGAGAATGACTAAGCCATACTGATTGGGATTGGGACTGGCGTTGGAGTAGGGAGGAAGCACGTTTGTTGCGACGATGCGTTGAAGTCAGGATTGGGTTTGAAATACAAATACCCCCGAACCTCTATTGTTGTAGACTTCTGAGGAGTCGAATTCGCGCTCAATGGTGACATGTAGACTTAAGCTCCGTTACTTCGCGGAACCGGTGGTGTTGGGGAACGGAAACTATGACGCGCCCGGGACCTGCACAACCGAGCGTTGCATTGAGGCGCACCTCACGACTCCTCACTTCGACAGCCAATAACAAGCGTCTGCCCACCCCAGTGCCCGTCCAAAACAAGCTCTCTCCGAAGGACAGATGCAATGCTCATGTAATCTGGCTAATATCAATATGGACAGGAATGCCAAGTGAGGAGGCTGGACGACCTGGCTTCGGAGCATCAGATCACCATGGGCCACCACATCCTCCTTGCCTTGCTATTGAGCACTTACCCTATTTACTCTTACCATACTTAGTACTTCACTTTGAGGACATCGCACTGTGAATTGTGTGATTGCTGATATTGCGACCGGGGTACCACAGGTTGCTAGCTCGTACGCATACGGTCAACGAACCGTGCTACCCCGACTTCTACGAGAGCAGCCGCCCAACTCAGAGCTCCCCACTGCCCAAATCTCCTTTTATCGAGCTTGACACCGCCTCGCGACCGCGCTTCAGCTTCCTGACGTTTTCTCAATATGCCGGTCGAGCTCCGTAAGCGCAAGGAAGCGCCCCCGGCGCCAGCACCCCCAGCAAAGAAGAAGGCGCCCGCCAAGGGAAAGAAGGCCGAGAGTGAAAAGACCGTCGTCGAGAAGGTTCAAGACACGGTTACTGAGCAGGCTGAAGCTGTAAAGGAGACCGTTGTGGGCAAAAGTAACGGCGCCTCCGCTGCAGCATCTAGCGGACCGCCCCAAGTTGGCGACATCATTGACATGACTTCCTTTGGCGGAGAAATCGAAACCAACGATGGAGACAAGACGACGCTTGCGAAGCTTGTAGAGGAGAGCAAGGGCGGAGTCGTGCTATTCACCTACCCCAAGGCCTCGACTCCTGGATGTAAGTCGCGTCCATTTCACGTCTCATGTAGTAGTACTAACATGGAAAATCATAGGCACAACACAAGTCTGCCTCTTCCGCGACTCCTACACGCCCCTCACTGCTACCGGTTACTCCATCTACGGCCTTTCATCCGACAGCCCCAAAGCCAACACTACCTTCAAGACCAAGCAGAAGCTTCCATACACACTGTTGTGCGACCCTTCGCAAAGTCTCATCTCTGCTATCGGCTTCAAGAAGACGCCCAAGGGCACAACTCGAGGTGTTTTTGTTATTGACAACGAAGGCAAGGTTTTGGCTGCTGAGCCCGGTGGACCCGCGGCTACCGTCGAGGTCGTGAAGAAGCTTGTGGACAACAAAGACGCGGTGCCGGGTAAGAAAGAGGTGGAAGAGAAGGATCAAAAGGAGGATCATGATATGGCTGAGACGGCAGATGAGGTTGCTGATACTGCGGCGAAGATGGATGGCAATGAGGCTTGAGGGCTTTGCATGACAACGTGCGACTGGGAATGAATGTGGAACCCGGGAAGTCTACGCATCGATTCCTACATGGAAACCGTTGTTCTACTACACCGCTGCTACAGAAGCGATTGTATTGGTCCGGCTCGACTTTTCATTCCGCTTGGTGGGGAGGTTGATTGGTAAAATTTCTATGAGTTGACCTGACGCGTGAAGCCGCTACGAAAACTACACATAGGTATAGCTAGCCTCAATCTCCAGGTCTTGGACAATGAATCTAGGACCTGCATGAGTAATCCAATATAAAACTTCGTGTCTTATTCGTGATCATGTTTCTTGGAATTGCAGAACCCCGGGGCTGCTCACTAGCTGTTCTGTGTAAGAACGGCGCTAGCCGTATCCCACGGACTTTGGAAGTTGCCGCTTTCGGCAGCGAACAATGCCTTTCGCGATCTCTCGCGCTGACCTCACACCAGCGTCAGTTTTCCATAGCCCAGGCCGTTCCCACCCCAGCGCCTAGAAGCATCCCGTGACCTTGCAGATTATCTCGGAGAGAAGTCACAGCTCAAATTGCAGAGCCATTGGCCTTTGGCGCATCCGAGCAAACTGCGCCAGACGCTGCACCGTCAAATCATCTTACCAACTCAGCCATGGGCTTCATTACCGGCTTCGTACGTGCTATGTCCCGTTGGGATATCCCCTGCTAATCGATACAGCTTGGAGGCGTCACCCTCACATCTGGCGTTCTCTACCTCACAATATCGCTGCACACGCAAAACCGCATAACACAAGCCGCCCTATTACGTCAACAGCGCCAGGTCCTCGCCGACTTCTACGAGCCCAAAAAGCCAGAGCCAGAGCCGGCCAATCGGGAAGTGCCAGTAGGGCTGGCGGAGATGGCGAAGGACCGGTGGAACAGGAGCCTTGAAGAAGGAGTCAAGAAAGTCTACAACACAGATTGGCGGAGAGTACGAGAGGATGCCGAGGACCGAGTGAGCGTTCTTCTGCAGAAGCTCAGGGAAAGTAGCAAATGAGGAAATAAGCATGCGGGTTAGACTGGAGCCATACGCAGCGAGGGCGCCGAGTGGGCGCACGGCTGCGGCGATACCCTGACTGCGACTGTACAAACACGGGGAGCTTGCGGTGATGAAACCAGTAGAGATTCTCTTAGGTGCCAAACACGTGCACAGTCTCCATGACTGTGTGGGGGAGGGCAGACTGCGCTCGCTCAATCTCGTATGTCGCTCCAATCTCACTTTTCCGTGCCGCACTCACCTTTCACCATTCCATGCATTGCTATTGTTCTCTGCGTTTGCATGCCAACACTACGCTTCTGCCTGACTGATGTCTCTCACGCACCAGCACTTCACTACTGGCACTCACATTCCCTCGTCTCGCAGCAGTAACTTCAGGTCTCGCAACAGTAACTTCAGGTCTCGAAATAGTAACGTAACGTCAGTACTTGCGCGACAAAATGGCCTCTCACGGCAAGGTCTTTGACCTCTTCGACGATCGCTATCTTGAGTTACAGGATGTCGTTGGCAATGTCGAACCGCTACCTACGCTGGTACCCTACGAACAATACAAGCAGCATCTAATCACCTATCGTATGAATACGAGCCACGAGGTTTTCCTGGCACTTCTACAGGACTTTACAGAGCGCAAAGCAATCGAAACAGGTAAAGAGCTATGGACATGGTGCGTGCAGTGGGATGTTGATGGAACAGCAACGAAGCAGCCTCTGGAAGTTCAACACTCGCCGAAAAAGCCTCGACTTGACTCGGCAAAGTCGAATCTTCTCACTGCGCAACGTCCACAGCACAAGGCAGACCCAATCACAGCTCAAGCCCGCATTATAGACCCAGAACTCATGCACGAAGAGGACATGCAGCGAATCCTGGTCGACATCGTGCAGGTGAATAGTGCCGTAGTGCCAAACTTTATCGAGTTCTTGTACCGATGGATCGACTTTTACGAGGGAGATGGGAAGGCATTGAAGGCAGCTTTGCGTGGAGAGATTCCGAGTCTGTGGGACTTTGAGTATCACCCGCTTGTGGTCCCGGAGGATGTGAAGAAGAAAGTACATGAAGCGAGCGGTGGAAGCAAAGACAAAACCAGGGAGATGGGTGACAAGACACCAAAACACAGCGATGCAGAAGAGCTAGCACAAAACTCACCTGCCAAGAAGATGCGCGAGAAGCCCGACCTAGCAGCCCTAGAACGCAAGGTAGAAGAAAGCGAACGCCTACAGTACCGCGAAGTACACTTTGGTATACAACCGCCAAAGCTGAACGAGCCACTCCCACCTCTTATCAACATCCCACGAGATCCACAAAAACGTTCGACGTACTATGCTGCTTGCTTCAAATCACGTCAACGCGCCTTCTACATGCTTATGGAAGCTGGAATCACTTCACAGCATATGAGAGACTACAACAGAGGTCAAAAGGAAGATGTGAAGGATACTCCCTTCGTCGAGGGTAATGGTCTCAAAAACTACGAGCGAGATGCTCAGACGGCGCAGAAGGTCTTCCTTGAAAAAGAGAAGCATATGAAGAAGCAGATGGAGATTGCCATCAGCAACAGGTTGGCCGATGAGGCTCAGGCTGCTGCTCGCCGTATTGTACCTGAAGGTGTATCCGGCGTTCCACTGATTCCAGCCACACCTTCGTACGCCCACCGCTCGGACATGGCCGGACAGATGCTGCGCAAGATCCAGCGGACTAGGGATGAGGGTGGACAGAAAATCAACATTGTTCCTACACCTCTGGTCGGTAAGATGAAGAGTAAGCTTTTCGAAGGTGCCAAAGATAGAGAAGCTGTTCTGGGGTCATTTGGGAGCGACCCTGTGCTTCCGACTCCACGCCTCCGTTCTATCGACGACGGATTTGAACCTTTTTCTGATAGTGCTGTGAATGGAGGCACTGATCGAGACTTGGATGACAAAGGCGGCCAAGACAGTGAAAGAATGCGATTACCACCTAGACCTTCTCTTCCTCCGCCTCCCAATCTTCCACGAGCGAGTCTATCGCCATCAGCGCCAATCCTTGGCCCAAACCTAACACATCAAACGTTTGGTCCCAGTATTGGATCGTCAACTCTGCAACAAGATACGCCAGGTCTCACTGACTTCCTTTTTCCAGCGACTACGCCTAGTAGAACTCCTACGCCGCCGCATGTAGCAGAGTATATGCGGAATCTCACTCCAGAGCAGGCCCGTCAGCTATTGGCGCTGATAGATCAACATGCAGTTCAACTAGCTGGCGTTCAGGGTGTGCAGGACGTCAACAATATGAGACATATGATACCCAGACCCTCGAATCCGCCTGTGGGGTTTGGACAAAGCCTGCCTTCCTCAATCCCTGTTTTAGCTCCGCCTTGCGCCCCTGCTATCACGATTTCCCCACCGCATGCCCCCAACAACGTATCTCAGCATCAGGCGCCAAGGAGTTTCGAGGGAAGCTACAGCCCATTCACTATGCAGCCTCCAACTGGACTTGAAAATTCGCATGCTTCTTCAACTTTGACCCCAGGTCACGCACTTTCACCTGGGGTCTTGAACGTTGCTCACAATACGAATAGTGCCTCTTCCTATATAGCTATGCACGGAACTGTGCAGCATGCACCTCAGCAGTTCCATTCCTCTACACAACCGCAACCTTACAGTCATCAGCCAAATCTACCCCAGCAGCTCCAAGTATCGCCTTATCCTATCGCCCCAGGTTTATCGGCTCCGGTTCCTCCGCCTGCATTTGCGCAGCGGCTTTTAGCAGCTCAGCAAGAACAGGGCAACTTTGCATCCGGTCAAGGATTGCAACAACGAGGACCATCTGCGCTTGAGAATCTGAGAGCATCTGCGGCTAGTGGTACAAACGATCAGCTGATGGCTAGTCAGCCGCAGCGAGATCCGCGTAGACTTCCACCCTCTCCAACCCCCTTTCTCACACCTCCCCACCTAGGAATACAGCGCTCTGCACCCAGCCCGCTGAACCTCCACTCACCGTCCTCGCCTCTCTCATTCCTCGCCCCGTCCCTGCTAGCAACATTGCCCTTCGCCATCTCTCGCCACGGCATCCCCCTCCAAATCTACTTCCCTAAGCTGCTCGTGCCAGGAAACACGATAGGTCCAAGCGGCGCCAAACTGGGCGACGGAGGCAGTGCCGAAACCGACGCCTTCCTCCTCGGCCACGCCCATGCTGGCAGCGGTAAGATTACGCTGGACAAGGCCGTTTTCCTGCCCGTAGGTGTGTGGCGGAATGCAGTGGAGAGAGTGAAAAAGGGAAAGTACAGTGTGCTGGAATCTTACCCTGCGCCGGGTCCCAGCATGCCGAACCACACGACTGGTGTCCCGCATCGAGCTGCATACGGGAAAATTACGGATGTATATGGTTTTATGGTTTCTGCGCCCCCGGTAAAGAGAGAGCGCGAGTTGACGAAGAGGTGGAGGGTCAGTAAGGGGATGATGACAGTGAGTGAGCGGGGGGCGGTGTGGGAGGGTTGGGGCGTGGAGGTGGATCGGGAGGTTAGTCTGGGTAGAAAGGAGAGGAGTGGTGCGTTGGTGCATGATAGGCTTATTGATGGAGAAGATGCGACGGATAGGGAAAGGGAGAGGAGGCGGAGGGAGATTGAGGAGATGCTGGAGGAAGAAGAGGCACTAGAGTGCATGGATATGGAGATGTAAGGACAGGGAAATCAGTGGAAACGAGACTGACAGATGGGCCATATTTTGTACACGAAAACATGGCATTCTACCATTCCAAACTTGTTTTAGCGTACTAGTGCGGCTTGTATATTAGATACATCGTCCACCATCGACCTCAAGGTTTACTCCCGTAATGAAACCCGCTTCTTTACTCGCCATGAAAATACACGCGTTCACCACGTCATCCACCTCCCCAATGCGTCCCATGGGCACATTCGATGTAAACTTTGTCCTATTCTCAGGCGTATCTTCCATGCCTGTAAACGCAGAGAAAAGCCCCGTGGCCGTGACAAGGGGACAGATGGATACAACCCGGATCTGATGCGGTCCGTATTCCGCCGCGAGGCCTTTTGTTGCCTAGTGCGCAAAGACAGGTAAGTAAAGGTGAGTAGTAAGGGGGGAGGGAGTGTAGGGATAGAAATAGAAATAAAAGCGAGGGCAAGAAAAACGACATACGTTCCAGATAGCCCCTTTCGAAGCATTATACCACACGAGCCCCGGTCTCGGTCTCGTCGCTCCCACACTCGCAATATTAATCACCACGCCCCCCTCTCCCCTCTCAATCGCCTGATCAACCCAAGCATTACATCCCAAATACACGCCTTTAACATTGACATCAAACACCCTATCGAATTCGTCTTCCGTGACCGTCGTCGTCGGCTTGTTGGTATACGACCACCCCGCGTTATTCACTAGGATATCGCAGCGCCCGAACTTGTCAACACACGCTGCAATGGCGGCTTTCCAGTCGCTCGACTTGGTCACGTTCATACTGTGAAAGGATAGCGAAGACGGGTTTGAGGAACAGGTTTCCTCGCCGCCCGTAGGGTTCATATCGCAGACGAGGACTTTGGCGCCTTCGGCGGCCATGCCTTTGGATATGCCCGCACCGAAGCCTGAAGCGCCGCCTGTAAAGGGGAGGATGTTAGTAAGTTAGGTTGTAAAGGACGAGAGTAAGGGAGAGCAGTGCGGGAGAGTACCGGTTACGAGGGCGACTTTGCCGTCTAGTCTGCCCATGGTGATGGGTTTAAATGGATCTTGGAGTTTGAGACACGCAAAGAACGAGAAGAGAGAGGAAGTAGAAGTTGGATAATGTGTGCAGTCGGTATCACTATAATCAGCGTTAAATAATCACTGTTAGGTATATAGGCGAAGAGCGATGATTTGTAAAGGAAGAACAAGGCACCCTCTGCACACCAGTACCGCATTTACTGCAGTCTAACCCATCGGTACTCCCCTCTTCCCCATCTCCAATCACAATGCCACTAGTGAGCCGTGGTTTCGGAATGTTGGATACCGTAGTGAGGGGTAAGCAGGACTGCCCCGCATGGGAGTTGACGTGGAGTTGGAGGACCACCGAGGTTCGAACCAATGGCACGCCGTTCCCGCCGAACACCTTCTTTACGTCAATGGTTCTCTGGCACACGTTTCTTCCGGATCGCATTACCTGGGATAGCCGGCGATAGGGTTGCATAGCCTATATGGTGCCAAAGGTGGGGTAGATGCATGTGCGTGAGCACAAGAGGCTGATCGTGGGATGTTTGCGCTTTCTCGTCGGCGATTTCTCTTGTTCACTTTTCTACGCGGGTGTCTGACAACCACGAAAGACTTTCTTCAAAGTCATCAGAAGTTTGACATCGGGTTCGTTGTACTTGCTACAAATCGCTTTGAGGATCTCAGTGTGTTCCGCGGACACTTGATATCACCGACAACATGGGCTCCGAAAGGAAACATCAGCTTCCATTCAAGGTGCGTAGGGAGGAGCAAAGCCAGTACAGAGCGTTTGGACTAATACGACTCAGCTGAACAACCCGGAACTACTTCACAACCTCTCCTTTGTGAATGGCGACTGGGTCCGAGCAAAGTCGACAAAGACATTCGAAGTAGTTGGTCAGCCATCCAAGCTATGACCAACAGACACAATCTGACGAAAACAAAGACCCCGGAACTGGTAAGCCATGGATAGAATGCCCTACGAACGACGCATCTGATGTCGATGATGCTGTCAAGAGCTCGTACGAGTCTTTTCAGAAGTACAGAAAGATCAGCCCACGACAAAGGGCACAGATGCTGTATCGATGGGATTCTCTGATCAAAGAGAACAGAGAAGACATAGCGACCATTCTCGTCTATGAGACCGGAAAGCCGAGGGCTGAGGCCTATGGCGAGATTGACTATTCCACTGGCTTTACCTGGTGGTTCGCTGGAGAGGCCGAACGTATCCAGGGAACTGTCTTTACACCTGCGCTTCCCAATCGACGTATCTTCACCATCAAGCAGCCACTCGGTGTCGCTGTTGCGCTGGTGCCGTGGAACTTTCCCATCGCAATGATCCTGAGAAAGGCAGGCGCCGCGTTGGCTGCAGGATGTACGATGATCGTGAAACCCAGCCCAGAGACCCCAATTTCCGTTCTCACATTGGCATATCTCGCGCAACAGGCTGGATTCCCTAAGGGGGCGCTGAGCGTCTTGACCACGGACCTCGACAAAACGCCCGAGCTGAGTGAAGCACTGTGCCGACACCCGCTTGTGAGCAAGGTCACCTTTACAGGCTCAACGCGTGTTGGAAAGCTGGTTGCCAAGATATGTGCCGATAACCTCAAGAAAGTCACTCTGGAACTAGGAGGCAACTGTCCTGTTTTGATCTTCGATGACGCCAACATTGAGCAAGCCTTGGGTCAGATATTCGCTCTGAAATACCGGCACGCTGGTCAAGCCTGTATAACAGCCAACCGCATCTACGTACAGTCTGGCATCTTTGATACATTCCTAGAGCGCTGGAATGCCGAGACTCAGAAGATTGTAGTCGGTCATGGCGCAGACGAGAAAACGACAATGGGTCCAGTGACCACACCGCGAGGTGTAGAAAAGGCGCTCGCTCTGGTGGAAGATGCGAAGAAGAAGGGGGCAAAGATCCACACGGGCGGTAAGAAGGTGGAGAAGGACGGTGGTTACTTCTTCGAGCCTACGGTCATTACTGGTGTCACGCCTGACATGGATATTGCGAACGAGGAGGCTTTTGCGCCCATTAGTACATTCATCAAGTTTAACAAGGAAGACGAGGCGGTCAAGGCTGCCAATGACACCAGTATGGGCCTTGCTTCTTACTGCTTCACGAAGAATGTTGATCGGATATGGAGACTATTTGAGAACTTGGAGGCTGGTATGATAGGACTTAATACGGTATGCTCATTGCCCTAACCCTCTAAATAAAAAGCCCTACTGACAAATACCCAGGGAAACTCGTCTGCTGCAGAGTCACCGTTTGGCGGCATAAAACAAAGCGGTTATGGAAAAGAGTCTGGAAAGGATGTTGCGGTGAACGAGTACCTAATCACTAAGACGGGGACCTTTACGGTGGAGGAGCAGTCTTAACGTTGGAAGGCAGAAAGTACAGCACCGCACGAGGCTTGTGGATGTCTCAGCCGGCGAGCTGTCTTTCACTTGTTTGGTACGAGTCAGCTTCAAGGAACAATGCCTGTACCCTTGGTTCCAAGGTTGTATTCCTGTAGCATGTCGCTGACGCAGACTTCGTCCTCGTTTGACCGAGATTTTGTACATGTATTTACCGGCGCCAACACGTCATGAATGAACACGATTGCGCAGCTGAATGCGACTCTTGCCCATGAGTGCACAAACACAAGCACGGTACACGCTGCGCCTCACGTGACCGCGTTAGGGCCCGCCTGTCGAGCTTCCAAGGTTACCGCGGCGCGCCGGTCCATCTCCCGCCGTCGAGCTTCCAACAACACCTCCACCCCACACGCAGACGCAGACGCCGTATAACCGCAGAACCTCGCCGCCGACGACAGACAAAATGGACGACACAGATATGGCCGATGTCGCCTATGACATTGACATTGATGTAGGATCAAACGTGGCGCCGGTAGCGCAACCACAGCCGCAGCAGATTGTCGAGGTGAGCCCTGCAGAAAGCTGCATGGGATTGAGCGCCATTGACTGACGTGTGCATATTAGAAGAGCACAGCAGAGCCCGAGGGAAGCATACCCGCGGCTTACCTAGAAGACATCGTGGTCCACGAGGCATGGCCCGAATCCATAAACCTCCAGGGCGTGAGCGACTTTGACCCCAACGACCCGCTGTACTGGGCCATGGAGCATTGTCAGTCAGACCCGCGCGTGAAGCAACTGCGCTGGGTGAACGACAACTCTGTCAATCTTGAGTACTACTCCAAAGAAGATGCTGCGCTGGCCCTCAACATTCTCACACACCCCGACAATGGCGACACCAGCAACCTTTCCATGCAAGCGTCTCGGAAAGCGAAACCATACTCGAAGAAGTCAGACAGCGTCCTTATGGTGCGGCAGTCGAATGCTGGAGATCAGAAGCCAAGGGGCGCAGCGATAAGAAGTAATTACTACCAGCGCAACCCAGATGTAGCAGGCAATCGCCAGAGGGAGCCGCGACGGAAGCCACCGCCAAAGAAGGATTTCCTAGACTACGGAGACGAAGAAATGGGCCCTCGCGAGCGCACCAGGCGGAGAAGCAGCGGAGATGAGTCTATGGGCGATTCAGGTGCTGATCGCAGGGGCCCGCGTAGAAATGGACGAGACACTCGCGACGACCGTGACAATCGCGGTCGCGGTAGAGGCCGTCAGTCTACTGGAAGGCTTCGGACCGACACCCAAGATGTTGATTCCTACAGGCCAGGTTCAAGAAGGTACTGTTGCGCTTCTCTTCACTGCAAGTTCGGAGATTGATGAAACTAGTCCAAAAGAACCACGCTTCGGCCGCCTACGAGGGCGCAGCGCTTCACCCGCCTCGGACGAAGAAGGCGATGGCCGATTTGGATTCGCAGAGAACGCCACGCACACAGGGCGCACACGGTACCGTAGCCGAAGCCGCAGTCACAACAACCGACGTCGACGCGAACCCAGCGCCGATCGATGGACACATGACCGCGCGAACTATGACCGTGCTGGTGGCACTACAGGAGGAGGCCGATGGCAAAAGGACGCCTTTTTCGTGGATACCTTGCCCATGGGCAATCACCACCGCTCAAATGCCATCGATGTAAAGCGAGGAAGCGGAAACTCACTGCTCTCGCGTATGACCAAGGATGGCCAACCTGTTGTTCCACAGCAGAAGCGCTCTCTTGCCGACAGGATCACGCGCGACAGCGACGACAACCCAGAGGAGCTATTCGGGCGATTGAAGAATGACAACCGCGATCCCCATGTTACTGATTTCTCCGAACCAGCACGGCCCCGTCGCGGTCTCGCCGACCGTATATCACGCGATACTGACATGAGTATCCGCGGCCAGGGACGAACAAGGAGCCAGGAGGGTATCCATATCCGCGGATCTGCTGAGCGTTCTGGAAGTGGAATCAATATACGCGGCGTGGCTAGCGGGGCTTAGAATGCGTCGGCTATTACACCTGCGTCTACAAACGAACGGCCAGAGAGGGACATGGAAGCCCCGGATTGCGTCATGGAGGATCGTCAGCAGGATCAGGGCTTGGATAACGATACAGAATGAAAATGCCATCAAGGCAGATCTGTTTGTTTTGCGTGTTTAGGATGCGTCATCACCTCTACTCTATGTCTTCTAGTCTTTTTGTATTTGTATGCATGTCTTGCATAATGCCACTAGGTATATATCCACGAATGGGCGTTGCTGTTGGAAAGAAATTGCTAGGTTTAATGGCCGAAGAAAAGGTTGAATGGAATGGCTTTAGTCTCACGATAACTGTTGTCTTGGTTGTCCATTTCCCTTCCCCGCTGAAACAATCTGCTCGCGAAGTGTCCATGTCCTGTGTACATGCATTATATTTGTGTCTAGAAAGTCCGGATTATACAGGCAAAAGCACCAGAACCCTTATTAGTACTGCAAAATACATAGCTGTGTACTATACAATCTGGACTAGTTACGCTCCATAGTGACAAACACATGCACATGCACATGCACATGCACACGTTGTTCTCTAGCCGGCTTTTGAAAAGCTCTCCTTTGCTTTTGCTACTTTGTAAAAGGGAGAAGAACCACTGAGGTTGGCTTTCTAGTCTTGCCTTTGCGCCGACTGACTCCGTAAAGCAGAGAAATGAAAATGAAAAAGACCCCCCCCCCCCCCTTCTCTTTCCAAGGCTAACGAAGAAGGCCTCAGCTCCAAAACTGTCTTTCCCTTCAGTGCCCACTTTGTTTTTGCCTGTTTATCCCATATTCATTGCTCTTGTCAAGGCTACGCGCTTACTAAAAGGACTCAGACTTCGCTCTCGCGGGGCAGGTGGAGCTGCGGCGGAGCGGTCATCGAAACGGTTCCTGGCGGTTGGTGCACGAGGACTGGCACGTCGTCTCCCCCCGTTCCTCGCGTCCTGCGGGCTACACGAGCGCCGCGCAGCTTTACGCTTGGAAAACGGGCTCAAACTGCGGTCGCGACTGCCGCGGTATGGCGAGGGCGAGCGCGCAGGGCCGCGATTTGCTGCTCTCAACGCTCCGTTGGGAGGAGGGTTTTGCTGATCCGATGTGTCCATGGGGTCTGCACTCCTTGATCGTGACCGCGAGACCGAGTATCGCCTGCCTGCTGGTCGCTTCCTGTCTCTCCGGGCGCTTCGACTCCGTGATGGTACACTGCCACTCATGCTCCGCGGTATCCTTCCTCGAGCATTCTCAAGTGATGTCTGCATGCGCGTTGACCGGGACCTCGACTTGGACCTAGTCCTCCGGCGACCTCGCTCGTCTGGACTAAAGGAGCTCATGCGCCGCCGCGTGTTCCGGTTTGCCCTGTCCAAGCCTGGCGGCGAGGGCGAATCCATGGATACCGATCGCCTGCTTCGTTTGCGCAGCGCTTTGTCGTCGTCTCTTCCTTGAGGTCTGTGGCCACTGTGCTTTCTCCTTGGTGGTGAACGCGATCGAGAGCGTGAGCGGTTCGTCGAGATGGTGGAGACGGAATCTGCAGACGATGTGGAGAGAGAGCGTGCGCGCTTGCGGTCGTCTTCCTTCTTCTTCAGAATCTCGTCGGCGACGCCCTTCCTGCGCACGATGTCCTCGGGTACTTCGGTGGTGAGCTTAGGCTTCAGCTTGGGGTTGAGGAGCTGTTGTGTCCTGGACGGTCGCGACTTATAGGGGCGGTCTTGAGCCGATGCTTTGCATTCGTAACTGTAATGTCCTCTCTGGAGGCATTTCTGACAGAGAGTATCTGCTGACGCCTTGGAGCGGCCAGCACCCGGACGGCGGAACATGGCGGACTTTGTTGGAGTAGCGGCGCAGCGGAGCAGCGGAGTTGTTGTGAAGAGGAGGCAATGGACAGGGAAAGGTGACACGCGACTCGGGCGTCTGATTGACCCTCGCAAAGAAGTACTCAAGCCACGCCAAGTTCCAGTCTTCTTCTGTCACTTTCGGCGAAGGAAGCGCGCCCGGCCTTGTTCGCGATAGGTAAAGCGCAGATACGCATGGGCCGGAGAATTCAGCGGAGCACATGACTAAGCCTGCCCACTTGCGGCTTCATCATCGCTTCTCTGACCTCTACACGCCTCGCCCTGCACCCCGCATAACAGCCTGGTCGCCGCCCTATACCCGACACTCTGCCCAGCAGACGAGCCAATTCATCGGCCGTCTTCCCCCTTGCACCTTGTCTCTGGGTGTTTTGTTGCTTCGTTCCCGCTAGAAGCAACCTCGGATCGCAAGCCTGGCGTTAAGGCTACTTCACCGCAGTCCTCGACGAACCCACACTTTTACACACCTTTCCCACGAATGTCGGCACACCAACATGTCCAGCTTTCTGGCTCCAGTTATCGCGACTTTCCTTGAGCACCCTATTTCCTGAAAAAAAATTACGTCCATCACTTCGGTTAACACCACTTTCATTTCGATCCACGACGACCCATTCACGGCGTTGGGCTTGGTGATTCTTCCGCCCTTGAGCCCATCTGTCTGCCATCTCATCCGGCGGCCTCGCTGCCACGGATCCCACCGATCTCGAATTCACCTTCTCACCCCTCGCATTTGAACACATACTGCGCGCCGCGCGTAGGCCATCTGCATCGCAATTTGCTGCCTCTTTGAGCTGGAGCACCAACCGCCGCCCCAAAGCCATGGCATCTGCGACTCCAGCTTCTACCGAAAAAGTTCCTCCTAGGCCTCTCTCCTTCGCCAAGGTAGGCTTTCCACGAGTAGAACCTATCGCTTGTTTACTAACAATGCCAGGTCGCGGCTTCCGCAATGAAACCTCAGATGTCGAAAGATTCTGCCCCCAAAACGAGGCCACCCGTTGCGACACCTAGGGTACCGGCTGTTGCTCAGAAGGCGTGCTCTACTCCTACAAACGGGGAAGCCCCAAAAGTGCTCATGGAGAAGGAAGAGAATAACGGCGCGAGCAAGAGCGCTGAAAATGCCACCTCGCAACCTGCGCCCCCGATTAACATGACTGCATCTACGCCTCCACTGTCTGCTGATGCGAAAGCGGATGCTACCGACAGACCTCAGTCTGCCGCGATAGTTAAAGTTTCGGCGACAGAGGACAGCAACACCCAATTATCTTCATCCGATGGATCAGCAAAACCTCCCAGTATCGATGGAAAGAGTGTTGCTTCTGCAACCACATTTGCACTGGATGAGAAGGAGTCGCTGCGACCGGATGATAGTGCAAGCCTAAGAGCGGTCGAGGAAGAGGACATCATCTCTCCCCCAGACTCAATTATGGCAGATTCTCGACAGGGATCTGATCATGGTGCTGCGCGTGCCTTCCGAGATCAGCTGCAGGAGATAGCTGTGATGAACCCGCAGCCTCATCGAGGAGTCCCCCCAGGAAGATTCCCGACTTTGCCCCATGGGCCACAAACTTTGTACGATCCCAACCAGTCGCTGAACGGTGCAGGGCACTTGTCTCAGCCTCTAGCCAACGCCATGTCTCCACATAATGGCGTGCCTAATATGCCTGCTATACCAGACGAGAAGCTACTCGAGGCTCTGCGATCCCCGCGTGACCGTTTGTTTGTAGTTAAGATCGAACAGGACTTTATTGATTTCATCAAGGACTCTCGGTACGTACCTCGTTGCTAATACCAAGACTTCGAACACTGACAGCGCCCAGTGAAAGCGAGCTTTGTCTACCGAACTGTAACACTTTCTACAGGATGCTTGCTCATCGTCTTGCGGATTACTACCTACTTGGCCATGTGGTTGATACCACTATGACCGGCGTAAAGATTACGCGCACACCATACTGTAGAATGTACGTGTTCGTCTAAAATATTGTTTCCAATATCCTGATCAGTTTTTAGCCCGCCACCTGTTTCGCAAATGGTGGACCCAGCCAAAGGAACCAACACCCCACCCGTAGAGCTCCCTGCTCGCAAGATCATGCGTCGGGATGATGGTAAATCTGGAACTAATACTGGAGCTAACTCGCAGAACGCGTCAAAGACAACATCTGAAATGGGCGGCAGTGAAGGCAGTAACGATGGCGAAGCTAACAAGGATAAAGCTGCTCTGTCACGAGAAGAGCGTGAAGCGCGCTACCGCGAAGCTCGCCAGCGTATATTCGGTAGTGCAGAGAGCGAAGAGACCGACGCGGCTGAGGTCAATGGATCAGCAGAAGACAAGGAGAAAGGGAAGGATGTTTCAAGATCAAGCTCTACTGCTGGGAAGAAGAAAGCCAAGAAGCAGCGTAATTACGACGACGACGACTTCCAGGCTCGGTCTCGGTTCAACGTGTACTACCCACAGCAGTACCCCGTCGCTGCCTACGCCGGAGACAACGCTGTCTACTACAATGGCTTCCCAGGACCTACACAGAACGCTCCGTTCGCGGCTATGAATCCCAGAGCTTCTCCTCCAACTACGTACAGCAATCCGTACCCTGGTGTGGTGACGCCAGATGCGCAGTCGCAGTGCGCATGGAATGGACAGCAGTATCAGCCTCCGAATGGGTCAATGATGATGTACCCTGGTTATGGACAAGCACAGAATGGGTATGACTTGTCAGCAGACTTCCAGAGGGGCATGTCGTTTCAAAATGCCGGTTTGCCGTCTCAGGTAACACCAAAGATGGCCAACCCGCAGATGGCATCCTACCAAGAGACTTACCAGCAACCTCAACACATACCCATGAATCAGGGATGGTCGCAAGCGAACCAGCAACCGTCGTACCAAACGCCACAAAACACCTATGGTTCTCAGAATGGGCCGGGTAGCCGCCCTATGTCCGCACCTCATCAAGCCCCTATGCCTGGCTATCCCTATGGCCAATTCCCCCCAAACGGATATAATAGCAAGCCAAACCGCAATCAGCACCCTATTCCCGGAAGCTACAATCGTGGACAATTTAATCCGCAAACCCAAGCTTTCGTTCCTGGCGGGCGTAACATGCCATTTGGGATGCAATCGAATATGATGCAGGGACAACCACAGATGCATGGCTATGGTGGATACCAGATGTCTGCTCAGACTTCTATGCCCGCTCAGATGCCTAGGGTTAGCCCTTCCGCCAATTCAACGCCTTCGTTTGGATCACCTCAAAGTATGCAGGGTAATACCTCCGCTCCATCAATGAACCGAATCGCATCCCAATCAGGTGATCCGGGGTCATTGCAAAGCAGTATCGCCAAATACGGCACTCCTTCCCATCTACCTCCAAAGCCTCCCGCCCCCGCACCAGCTCCACCGTTCGCTCTACCGTCCATGACGCGAGTGCCGTCTGCTGGGCTTGCCAACAGCGCTCCCAACATGCCTGTTCGAGGCGCGTCGGGCTCCTCGATCAACAACAACACCTCTAATTAACGTTTTATGATATGACCATCAGCATTGCGACGGTGCTACCACCATACCTTTTGCATCTTTTCCTATGCGTTGGAGGGCACGGTAGGATTCGGGAATGGACATGGGGCGTTTGTCTAAGGTCTTTCTTTTCCCCTCTTCCTCTCCTTTGCAGCTGCATGTCAAGGACCGTTGGCGTTTTCTAATGATTGCTCCTCGGTCTTTATTTCGTCTAGGCTGTTGGGGATACATCCTGGTAAAAGCAGTTCTCTCATCGAGGCTACGGTGGAAGTCGAAGATAATCTATGTAGTTCATATGAAAATTGAAACAGGTTTCTGAATATCTCGTGATGAAGTTGTGAGAAAGAGATTGTGTGGTATCGCGAGGTAGTTGT
Source organism: Paradendryphiella salina (assembly GCA_900634815.1). Taxonomy (NCBI): domain Eukaryota; kingdom Fungi; phylum Ascomycota; class Dothideomycetes; order Pleosporales; family Pleosporaceae; genus Paradendryphiella; species Paradendryphiella salina. Next base: position 19,151 of record LR132414.1, on the reverse strand, counting down.
AGGAGTGTGTTCCCTGAGGAGCAGCACAGTCACATTTCCATTCGCGTGGACTTTAAGGCTTCTCCTTTCAGCAACAACAACAACAACAACAACAACAACAACAACAACAATAGCAGCAGCAGCAGCAGCAGCAGCAGCAGTGACTCGTGATGCTGGTACCTCATGTTGATGACAACGGGCGAGCCAAGTCCAAGTCCAAGTCTAGGTCTAGACCTTTTTACCACCCCATGGCGCTACCCATTTACAAACCAACGCTAGAAATATTGTGCCTGTGCCTGTGCCTGTGCCTGTGCCTGTGCCTGCATTAGGCCTCTCTACCTAGTAACCCGACATATCCGTTCCAAACTTTTCTCCTCGGCCAAACTCTTTGCCGAGGATGCTCTAGCCCCTCCCTTGTCGCGTGCATATGTGTTTTTTATTTTTACATCTTCATGTATATGTGCCGAGGCGTAGAACATAGGGACACAAGAGCGCGCATACGTTGATGTGGATAGGGATGGGGATGTGCGTAAGGGTGGTTGATCGTAATTTTGCGTTCGCAGATTTAGCAAAAGAGAAAGACGCCGGTGGGATGGGAAAAGGAAGCAAGGGGGGTGTTGCAAACGAGGCCGTTTGGTGGTGTTTGCAGGTGTGGGCATGCCGTTGCTGTTGATGTGCACTCCTGCTCACTCGCACAGGAGAAGGAACGCAGCTTATTATAATTCTTTGATGACTTGTTAGGTTTCATTTCATTCTCGCTCTTGCGCCACTGAACACTATAGCTATTCTGCTTGTCCTCTTTGCTCTCTCCCTCCCCCCTCACCACAGGTTCCGAATAATTGCCAACCAAAAGAAAAGCAAAAATGAATGAAAAATGGAAAAGGTTGTGTGCCTGGAATGAGAAAGCGGGCGTGTGATGTGATACAAGACCAAATGAAAGCGACGAGACAGTGAGAGTAGCGAAAGACAGGTATAATATCTCCGTGAGATTGATTCCGTAAAGGGAAGGTGATAGTGTGAGAGAAAAGCGTGGTTATTACAAGAGCCTATATTGTTCGCGTAAAACCGTTAAAAAGATTCTCTTTCGAATCATATCCCAAGCAATGATTTCGAAGAAATGATTGCTGGAAAGGGGAGGAAACTGGAAAGCTGCCGCCTGTGAGCAGTAAAAAAAGAAAGTCGCAAAACCTTATGAAAAAACTGACTCTGAACGTAATTGATAGCATGCTGCACTGGGTTCCAGATTTCAAGAACGCTCTTGCTTTTGTTTTGCTCAACACAACCCCAATGTGTAAGCTTCACCCTGCCTCGCCTGGCATAATGTTCTCTCAACCCTGCAATCCAATATGCAGGGTCAACAGATTTTGTACCACCTCATTGTACCGGTGAACAAATCTCCGTCTCTTCCGGAAGACCCCGTCGCGTGGAGTGGGGCAGGCGGCCTTGGATGGTCAACACCCACTCTGGTGTGTCGTATACATGTACGTGCAGCACCAGAAAAAACAGCAATAGAAAAGATTGAAATGCGATACAAGACAGGATTGATGAGCCGCCCAAAGAACGCCGCCGTATGGATATAAGTCAACTGATGTGAAGAAAGTTGATGGAAGAATAGATGGCGCAATATACACGGTAGCGATAGATGATAGAGAAAGCAGTTGTCAAACTAGAAGTTTAAAAGTTTTGAGCGATGCCGGAGTTCCCTTGGTGAGGGAAAACACTTGGGTTCTCGATCCTCGTATTTCGCCTCGCAGACACATCTTTTATTATCGGCTGCTGATTGCCGCCATAGGGATCGTTACCGCCGAAGGGTCCGTTCTGGTAGTAGTCTTGATTGGTGTAGTAGTCCTGTTGGGGGCCACCAGCCATGCCGCCATACTCACCTGAGTTGTCGGAATGGTTGGCAGCGGAGTAGGACGACGAGGCATTGGATGGTCCACGGTGGACACCAGCTTGATTGTTGGCAGAGTTGGGGGCTGCAGCACCGTTGACAACACCAAGCGCGCCAATGCCATCAGAGTCCATCGTCTCGCGACGTCCATCAACCAAGGGGTCGTTGGAATGGGCGTCAGAGTATGCTCCATGCGTTGGCGAGTGGGGGCTTGTGTGTCCGCCGGGGTTGCTGTTGCTGTCCGAGTAGGTCATGCCAGAGGTCAGGGTGGTCGACATTTTGCGGTTGGAGCTGGCGGTGGTGTTACCCCATCCTCGATAGCCGCTCTCATCTTCAGCCATTGCCAAGCCGCCGACCGCAGGGAGCGTTGGATCGTGGTTAGGGTTGAAGCCGTACTCTTCCACCTCTTTTCTGCGCTCATCCTCGGCGCTCTTGCGCTGCTTGCGTCTCCGCCAGAAGAAGATACCACCGAGGAGCAATAGAGCGACAACGACGACGGGAATCACGACAGCAATGGCGGTCTTGCCGCCTGTGCTAAGACCACCACTATCCTCCTTAGCGGCGTTCTGTAGCTCAGTCGAGTCGGTGTTGGACGGATCAGCAGCGCCCGTGCCTGTCGACCCTCCTGTCACCGTCGGCACGGCAGTGTTCCCAGTTTCGCGCAAGGTTGAAGTAATGGTGATGATGACTTGGGTAGACTGACCGTCCGCGGCTGAAGTTGGGACGGTTAATGTCTGCACCACTGTCGTGGAGGGGGGAGCCGATGGTGCGGTGACGGTGGACGTGGCTTCGTGTGCGGTAGTCTGTGGTGACGACGCATTGTCAGAAGATTGCGCTGGAGGTGCGGCAGAAGACTGTGCTGATGGCGACTCGCTGGACGTGGCAGGCGGAGGAGCAGCTGATGATGTCTCAGCAGGTGAAGTTTCGGATGTTGCTGGTGGTGACTGCGACGATGCTGGAGGGGCTGCTGATGTCGCTGGCGGCGTGCTCGTGGGCTCTTGTGTACTCGCTGGTGGAGCAGGTTCCGAAGATGGAGCCGCGGCTGAAGGCGTGTTAGAAGCCTGTGGGGTGTCTGAGGGACTCTCTGCAAGCGGATCTGAAGAAGGAGCAGGAACAGAAGGCTCCGTAGTGGGCTGTGATGCTGCGGAAGGTGTTACAGACGGCGAGGAAGGCTCAGTGGGAGGAGCGGAGGCAGGGGCAGAATCATCATCTGGGGGAGCAGAAGAAGACGGAGGGTCTGAGGCAGGAGTGGAAGAAGGAGCGACATCTGGGTTTGACGCGACAATAGAGGGAGACAACGTACTCGCAGTCACATTGCCCGACATGTTGACGATAATGGCACAGCCAACAGGGCCTCGCACACAAACAAAAGGAGCGACTGAGGCGGCGGCGCGAGAGGAAGGGACGGAGAATTGGCAGCGCCGAGCAGGGTGGAGAGGAGCAGGAGCAGGAGCAGGAGCAAGAACAGGTTCTCGAGGGGAGGAAGTTAGTGTGGCGCAATGCGAGCAGCAGAGCCGTGGTACCGCTGAATAGCGACGAGAAATGGGCGTCGATCTGCTTGTGTCTCCGCCCGTGGGTCCGCAGTGATGATGTATGGACGGCGCTCCTTGGAATGCTGAGTGGGCGAAGGGGAGGTTGTGCAGGAGACAAGAGTGGATCCTGCACGGGAGAGGGTGCTTGATGGGCGATCCCAGTTAGGCCAAGCAGCGGTTGATAGAGTGCGCTGCCGAACCGAAGACCCTGCCCAACAACAATCTGCAGTGCGCGCGCTTGCGATTGTGCCGCCAACAAAGAAGGCCTGGGGTTGAGAGAGACGGGTGCTGAAACAACAAGACACGTCGCTCGTCGCTTGTCGCCGTATAGTATACTTATGGCACAGTGAACCTCGTGTGCAAAGTATCGACTGGCGTGGAGCTTCAGACGGAAACCCGGAGGCTAATGCACCCAACGCTGACTAGCCGTAGCTTCATGGCGCCCGGCTAGCAACTGATGCGGCATGTGCGTGGCTGTGTGCGTCTGAGATCTGTCTCTGCCCACACCTGGCCAAGTCAAGTCGCCTTGGGAAATGTTGTGCTGCTTTGCTTTGCTTTGCCTTGCTGTGCACGAAGCCTCTGCAATGCACCGCTCCACGATAACGTAGGGTCGCGTGCGTGCGCTATCGGCTAGATTGCAGCAAACCCCAATGCCCGTCGCTTGGAACTACCTCGGTCCAAATAGCATCATCCGCTCGCATTTTTTTTACGAGCTCCCTGCTCTTTTTTGCCTGCGCACTTGTCATTGGCTCCGTGGCTACTCTATATTAAGCTGCCCTCAGCAGTGTCCCCTCGGCACGGTGCAGCACCGCCTGGCGCCCACGCTGAACAGCATATCGTGGCGTTGCCGTTGCATCTGCCAACTGTTATCTTAAGAAAGGGAATCCCGTACCACTCTTCCACTAGATAGCCGACCCTTCATCAGCTGTGCTCGTATCCTTTCACCGTTATCTTCTAGCGCACACCCTCCTGCAGCCTCCATCTCACCCGCAAACATTGGCAATCAATGGTTGAACCGTCTTGTGGAAAAATAAAAGGTTTGTTATAATTATACATGACAATCCTATCCCGTTTCGTTCAATGGTTCGCTTCAGTTTTCCCGCGCATGCATCGTACAGATGCAAGGCTCCCTACCTTCACCCCCCATATAGTCCACGACGCGTTTAGCATGCTTAGCATACGACTGTCTGGACTGCCCTACCGCTAGCATCGCACTAATCTATTAATCGTTAATGGCAGCAAAGCCACGCTTCGCTTTTCTCCCTTTGTTTTGAAGACAGAACGCTGTAAGCTTATTCACTAGCCTACCAAACCTCTAGCGAGCAAAACGAACCCCGTAGCCTAAACCAGCCCAGGGATCACCGCCTTACGACCCTGCAGCTTTTCCTTTCCAAACTTTTTCTCGTACCACCTCTTGCCCTGCAACGCCCGTGGAAGCATGGTAGAAATTTCGTTGACGAGGAATGAGCGTGCAGGGTGACACTGCCAGCCACCAATCATCCACCACCCAGCCCATTCAATCCATTCGCAGAAGTAATGCGCATGCAACACGTACTTGAACAGACCGTTCTTTGGTATCATGTAAATCTTGTCCACACTCTCTACCGGTTTGCCCTGTCCTTTCGCCTCTTTGCGCTGCTTGCGGTCTGCGGATCGTCTGATCTCGCGTAGGTCGTCGTCATGGAACATGTTGGCCATAAGTCCCCAGCACCATATGACGAGCCCAACAAACATCCATTCAGAACGTGCACCCCATTCATATGGTGATGTTGGTCCATAGCCTGCGAGGTATCCGCCGATGGAAATGGCGTTGAACATTTGGAACCCAAACGCCATCAACCACACGAGCGGACCCATGGGTGACATGCTCGGGTTGAGGAAGAGGGGCGCGAGGACTGCGCGATAGAGGTAGTGAATGACCTTTACATGGCGATTAGACATGATTCCTTGCAGAACACAGCTGCGTGAGACTTACAAAGCATCCGGCCATTGTCCAATTACCCCATGGTAACTCATCAATGCCCAATTCCTTCGGCAGCGTGAACATGATGTACAGCAGGGTTATAAAACCCACCGACTCCATAGTCGCCCATCCTATCTTGCCATTGATGTTGAACCGCGACTCAGTCGATGTCTTGCCTTGTGGATACCATTCCGTGACCCATTGCGCCGCCGTGACCTAGCAATTCACATGAAAATATTAGCGACGAGCGCATACAAGCCAAAGGCGCCACAACTAAGACAAACCCAGCCTTATCATTGCAGGGCGTGTGTCACAACCGTATCGGGAGTGGGGAGGAGGGGTAGGCGCCTTACAAGAGGAAAGAACTGCCAGATCCAGCAGATGAGCTCCCAATTCTCTTGTGATGGCGGCAACCAATCCTGCACGATTGCCATTCTGCTGTATTACCTCGGAAATGCGAACTTGCACAAGATGATGTCGGAAAGGCGCGCAAGACAGTCGTAAATGGGTGGCTCCTGGCTTGAACATGCTACCGGCACGATCTGGTCCCAAACAATGATGTCAGTATCAACAGTGTGCATCCGCGCCAAGCCGAAGCGTTGCTTTCCCAAGTCTGGTGTGTGGAGCAAAAATTCTTTCTCACCTCGCTTCGATCCGAATTGAACACGCGACTAGTGCATACCGCGATCCATGAATGAGTTGCCAAGTCGTGTATAGGGTGCGTTGGGTGCACAGTATCCATATATGAGATTATAAGAAAAAATACTGAGTTTTCTTTCATCAAAAAACCGTCTCCTTAGCTCAATTGGGAGAGCGCCAGACTGAAGTCTCAGTCACTAAATCTGGAGGTATCGTGTTCGATCCACGAAGGGGACAACGTGCCTGAGCATGCTCAGGATCTTTCGAACTATCTTTTTTGCTCTTGCGTCGCCATAACTGGGGATGATACGGCGCATGTAGCATGGTATTTTTTTTTTGCTGATGTCAATGTGCCAGGTCTTCCGGCGTGGCATTGGCACATCAGTGACTAGAGAGCAACGGTAACCCATAGATGCATGTCTCTTTGTCCATCAAGGTGGCAGCCACTCTGTTGCTACTGTGGTTCATCTCAGGATTGCGCGTTTTAGAGAGAGAGCTTATTCAGGAGCCCAATCACGACGGCCTGGAATCAATAACTTGCTTCCCCAAATCCCAATCTTCAAAGCTGGTTGCCAATAATCCAAGGTGTGAAGAACACAATAGGAGTTGATGTGACATAGTGATAATGCTACCAAAACGATGCTCGCTAAAAGTCAAAGAGATACTTCGACCCTCGAAATACTTCAAGGCGCAATCTACTCTTGCCTTGCGCCACTAGCCTGCATATCAACATCAGTAACGGGTACGCTCTCCCTCCTGAGTTGTTCCGGTGCTCTCGCCTCATTTCCCTTCTTAATGCCCCTCGCACCCGGCGTCAGATATGTGTTGTCCAGCGCTGGCAAGTCCTCACCGGGAGTGGGTGACCAGTGCTTGCTCTTCCAAGGTGTAACGTGTAGAATGTACATGGTATCGATCTCCTCGAGAGTTCGGCCATGGGATTCGCAGACGAAGAAATAAACTACCACTGCGCCTGTAAAACAGCAGGCAGCGAAGACGTAGCCGTATCTGTAGTCGATGGCGGAGGTGATGTAAGGCGTGACTTGAGAATTGTTACTCCATTGTTGATAGCAGTTAGAGAGGTGCGAGACTTACAAAAAGAGATGAGAAAGTTCCACGACCAGTTGCTAGCTGTCGCTAGAGCCATACACTTGGCACGGTATCTGGAAGGATAGATTTCTCCCACCACCGCCCAGATGATCGGTCCCCATGTCATGGCGTACCCGGCGATGAAGAGGCAGGCAAAGGTAATCATGGCGTATCCGACACTCTGGCTTGAGGTTCCGTCGTCGTTTTCGAGGGCAAAGTGGCCGAGTGATGCGAATACGAGGAAGCACATGAACATCCATAGCGCTCCGACGATGAGGGAAGGTCGACGTCCAAATTTCTCTACAACGTAGAGACCAGGAAATGTCATGCCGAAGTTTACGCCTCCTAAGATCATCGAAGTGACGAAAGAATTTGAGATGCCAACCGAATTGAAGATGGTCGTTCCGTAGTAGAAGTAGTAGTTAGCACCTGTGAGTTGTTGCAGGGCTTGTAATGCAACACCGAGTATAACACGGTATCCCATGCGAGGGCCAGTGAAGATCTCATACCACGGATGGTGCTCACCACCCGCATTCTCAGCCTCGAACTTCTTTTGAATCTCCTGAATTTCGTGCTGGACCTCTGGGTGATCTTCCGAGACACCGTATGTAAGAGCGATGGTGTGCGTTGCACTATCAACCTTGCCCTTGCGGTATTCCCAGCGTGGAGATTCCTGCATGAAGATGATACCAACTATCATGATTGCCGACCAGATGAAGCCGATGCCCATGGGAAGCTTCCACGCAAACGAGCTGCGACGGTCCTCGGTCCCAAAATTGATACAATAAGCAGTAAAGATGCCGAGGGTGATGAAGAGCTGGTAACAGGACACCAAGGCACCTCGGACATAGCGCGGTGCGGTCTCGGACTGGTACATGGGCGTGAGAACGGAGAGCGCACCAACACCCAGACCCGCAACCCATCGACCGAGCGAAATCTGGTACCATATAGTTGTCGTAGTGATCTGGACAATTACTCCAACGCAGAAAATAATGTTCCAGAAGACAATGGAGTATTTGCGACCGAACTTGTCTGCGATGGGGGCAGCAATGAGAGCACCCATCAAGGTACCGATAGACAACTACAAAATATGTTAGGTCAAAATATAGAAATTGAGGGTAGTGACTTACCAGCGCGACAATCAGGCCAGACATCCAGTTACTGAACCTCAGGTCGCCAGTTTGTGGGTCAGTCTGGTCGGCAAACTTCTCGAGAAAATCCGGCATCTCCAAGAAACCAGAGATCTGACCGGTGTCATAACCGAAGATGAACTATAGGACCGTTGGTTAAGAATATTGACAGTTTCCTGTAATACTTACACCCCCCATCGAGACAATAATCGCCATAGCGATGATACGCATCCGAAAAATATCCTTCATGCCTCCTTTGAGCATCTGTGGTTTCTTCTCAGGATCCTGATCAATCATTGTAGAAGATGCAGGCGAGGCATGGTCATGCCCACGGAAACTGTCGAGTATCGCCATGGTTGCAGAGAAGGAAAGTTGATTGACCGCCGATCAATCGAGGTGCGAGATGGTGATAGACTTCAGGGTGGTGTGGTCTCCAGCTCCCTATAAAGCACCCATCTCTTCGCTCCACTTTGGGGTGCCTGAAGTCCCCAATACCGTCATGGTGGCACAGGCTAACTGTGGGTTGATTGCCCCACTCTTCTTCCTCCCCCATGATTCGGTGATACCGCGTACAGGCTACCTTTTTCTTAAACTCCGGAGTTAACCTGGTGGTGGAGCGTCGCCTCCGAGGTGCTTGTCGACGTCATCTTTTGCATGGTGCCAGCACCTTGACTAACGGCCACTAGCTCTATCGCCATCGACAAGCTTGGCTAATCAAACTGCAAATGCTTGACAAGATTAAGCTATCACCAAGCGTTGTATTCCTACTGGCTGCGGGTCCTCATCGGGGTCAGTTTTTGAGGCTCTGAAGCTTGGCGGAATGATCTACCGCCGACGTCAAGGTTGCTCAACGTCATTTGCACTCTGATATGTGGGATGATGCTAGAAACTGTTGCGTATCAGTCGCAGTCTTTGTTGGCTGTCGCAATGTTGGGACCGAGGCGAACCGACGTAACAAATTTTATTGTAGGGTTGAAGTTTGACACGACATATCGTAGAAATGCTCGAAGATGAAGATGACATGCGCTTGGCGTACCATCAGGTCTGACGAAGAGACGAGCCCATTTTCTATACAACTCTGTGGCCACAAACACCGTGAATTGTGGCAACAATCAATTCGTACAACGAACAATGCCACGGCAGTTGTCGGACGAACAGGTGCCGAGGTGGAATGTACCGGATAAGCCCCAGTGTTTCTTTTCTACGTGTCTTCGATGCAGATTCTTTGTGGGTCGCAATGCAAATATCTGCCTCGACAATATGGGACTCCCATTGCCGACCAGGAAGTCCGGATTTGAAACGCTCCGCGAAACCCGCTGTCCGCGTCATTTTGCCCCGGAAACAAGTCATAAGGATGAGGTCGTGCTTTCCGGGTGAGGTACCGTTTGCCTCTGTGCACCCGGTACCGCTTCGACTGTGAAGCTGAAGTTTCTCACGCTAGGTGAGAGACTTTAAACCTTTAGTCGTTGTTCAGGTATTTTGAGACAATTACCAAAAGACTTCTCATGTTAGTTTTTGAAAGTACTGCTAATGATTCAGCTTCTGGGTAGTCCTCCTATACGTATATACGAGCGGCGCAAAATCGGTGTAGAACTCTTGGTCCGACATCCGCGGTTCCTTCCCGATGAACATCGGCTCAACCTACCCGTTTGAGTTCAGATGAAGAGCTGCCAGCGACAGCTCGCGATCAAGAGAGCACTCACAGGGTTAGCCTTCATGTGATCGAATGTAAACGCTGTTATGCTTACCTAATAACGTAACTACGGGAAAGGTGGCCGACCCGTCCATCGTCCGCCACGTCGTGGCGTCAAATCGTACCACCCATACATACAACCACCACCACCACCACCACGACGCAAGCATCCTCTGCTTCCTTGTCTGAACAAGGCAATTGTGATGAGATGGTGTAGATTATAGATGAAAATCACGGATACACGTTCCGTCCACTAAATCGCTGCCATGGACAACGGTAGCTTCCAAGGGCAAGCTACCCGTTAAGCCGTTGTCGCTTTTTCCTGTGCGATCTGCTTGAGCTATCACTGGTTTGTCACGCTCGATCCTTCCCACTATTCGTCAATGTAACGCCGCAGCATCACGACTTGCAGAAGATGCAAATGTTCATACAGACACGCATGCAATCTGCATGGTCTTTCAAAAGCCACAGACATTCTGGACGTGATCCGTGAACCCCCCGCGCCCGGTCATGAAAGTCAGCAATCTAGACCACAACACCGTCGCCCCCGTGATTGCCGATCAGCGTTGCCTTTCTATCCGCCCGCAATACCCGTTATTGACGCCAGAGAAAATTTCCTTTTCTCATCTTCTACTTCTTTGGTGTTGGTCTGTGTTGCACAAAGGTCTAGACTATAGTTACTCAAACGAGTAATCTATGGCGCGAGTGTCGAAAATAGGCTCTCCAGACGGCTATGGTTTCCGGATGTATGCGAGTTGTGGAGGCTATGTGTGTGGAAGTCTGGAGGACTTGGGGTTAGTGTACCGGTACCGGGCGGGTGGGTGAGCCGAGTAGAATGAGCGAAGAGGGACATGCTGTTAATAGATTTGTAGAAGATTTCAGTTTGGTCAAATCACGATACGCAGTTGTTGTTTGGGAAAATCCTTTTAGCTATATTATGCTCTGCTATGCGGTGTGGTATCTGTTTGCAGTCTCCGCGAGGTTTTGTATCCATGTACAACAATGCTTTGAACCGGCCAACGTTGAACAGGCCTACATAAAAGTTCGTAAATACATTCCTCTTGGGCTATATACATGGTTGCATTAGGCAATTCACTCCTTGGGTGTAGCCAGAGAAGGTCGGTCTAATCTTTGCCTCTTGATCTTGGGTCTAGATCGACCCTTTGACACGCTGGCCTCGTTGCCACTTTTGCCCGCGTTGCTGCTGTCTAACAGACTCTTAAAGCCTAGACTTGCACCCAGTGGACATTGAGGCTCAGGAGGAAGAGCGGCATCAAAGGGTTCCGCGGGCTCAACAAGACCCAACTGCTCCTGTAGCTTTCTGTATTGTGTTTCTGGATCCAGCTGATTGGCAGCAACATATTTCGGTTGGCTCCTAGGCTTTTCTGGTTGCTGCATCGGCTGCTGCACCAGCTGCTCGGAGACTAGTGAGGCTGTGGTTGTTAACGGAGTAGATATGGGTGATACATCTGCGGGATCTACTGCATCGTCCCTGAGGAAGCCAAAGATGTCCTCGTCTTGAGTACTCTGAATAGCATCTAGAGTCATGGAAGCGGTAGATGAATCTTTGGTCTGTGGAGCTGCTGCCATATCCGCCTCCCCTGACTGGCCCCTGCTTGCATCTGCTGCGACGACGTCCGCAGCCTCGAACAGCGGTGGTTGCCACCTCGCCCGCTCATCCTTGGCCTTCCTATCTGTCTCCTCTTGCGCTCTTTCTTCCTTGTAAAGACGGCTTTTTTCTAGTGTAAGCATGAGCTGCCGTCGATTGACAACAGAAGCCAACGCCCGCAGCAGATCAGGCTCCAATTCTTGCTCGGTCTCCACAAGGTTCATCGCCTCCCCTATGCGCTCCATGAGCTGTGTCTTGACGTATCCTCGTAGTAAGATACCATAAGTGAATTGATCTGGATCAGTTCCCCTGTTGCGCATGATCTCTAAAACACGCTCGGCTGCTTGCACCTGACCAGTCTTGAAGAACGCTTGCATGAAGATGTTCCAGGTGTAAATGTTGGGCTGCGCCGGACGTTCGGTCATATCCCTGATAAGTTGAGATGCGTTTGCGAACTGTTGCTTCCCGCAAAATGCAAGGAGGAAGGCATTCCAGATTGTTGGATTGTGGACAAGGCTTTTCCAGGTGGGGCCGCTCCCCTCTGCTGCGACGGATTTGAACGTCTGGTACAAGTTGAAGACTCGCTGATTGCTTATTGCTATCGCTGATCGGATTTCTACTTGCAACATCAAGTAGAGCGCTACAGGAGGTGGTGGCAGAAGTGTAGAGTCCAGCGTATTTTCATCATGCTCGTGATTGCCGATCCTTGAGCTCGTCGTTCCAGAAGCGATGAAAGGCTTCAGCGGTGTTAAAGAGAAGTGGGTTGAATAGGCGTCCCATAACAAGGCAGAGCTATGTTCGACTTCGGCATCAATCTGGTGACACACATACAGATAGTACAGGTAATCGGTTGCCAGCCACGGATCTTTTGTCTCCCTTGCTACTTCGGAACAATGTTGTGCAAAGCTTTGAAACATAGCTGGGTTGTTTTGCAATGTACACCCATGTAGAAGGATTGAATAGGTGTGCTTGTCGGGTTCTAAGCCATTGCTTTCTAGAGTGTTATAGACCCGAAAAGCAGTAGAGTAATCGCCGGCTTCCATAGCATTATGCATGACTATGTTGTAAAGCAGGATGTTCATCTTGATTCCCAGACGCACAAGAACAGCGACTACGGATGGCGTTTGGTGAAAGTCGTGACTTGTACTCATGCTCTTACGCAGTATTGTGGCGCAAGTCCATCGCAATCTTTCACGCTCGAGCATGGCCTCCCATGCCACAGCCGTGTACCTCTCCTTGAGTTGATGGAGGCATTTTAAGGCATATTCGACTTCGCCAGCTTCCCCAAACGCGCTCGCATAGTGCAACATGGTGTCAAACCCAATGTGCGTGCGGTGTTTGACCAAGCAGTCGAATACTTTCTTAAGGTCATCCGTCTCAGCTAGCTCAACCAAGTTGTATAATAAATCCTGGGAGCAAACATTTTGCTGACCAGCCAATGTCTTTTCAAAAATGTGCACAAACGCAGGAACGAACAGTTGCCTATGTTTCGCTGGATCCCCACCCCACATTTTGTGGGAACCATACAATTCCTTGGTATGAACCTTGGCGAGATGACCAAGCGCATCTGCGATGGCTTCGGTTTTCTGACCTCGTAAGAGCGGATCGTTGGCCAGGACTTGTATGAATCGCACTGCACGACCGGGCTTACGATCGAGTAGATAGATGAGCAATCGATGAGCATACGCTTTTCTTGTGCCGACATCAAGCTCCAGCCAGCTTATCCACAACTCATGCGTATCAACTGGGGTAAAGAGTGGAAAGAGCTTGTGGCTCAACTGAACGCATCGAGGATGATGCCGTATGACAATCTTTCGGGTGTATTTTCGTAATGAGTTGTACAAGGCGCGATCAAGGGCTGCGAAGGCTGTGTTGAGCCGAAATTTCGTAGCTTTCCCATCGGCAGTTCTGTTCAAGTCTAGGCGTGTGGAGTCCCAATGTAACAAATTCGACACACGACGAGACAGGGACCGGTATCGCCCTCCTTTCATTAACTCGTCTAGTGAAAGACCAGATGGCATCCGGGCAATGTAATTGGAGAGTCGTGATCGCTCTAAATCCAGAACTTTCTTCCTGCTCGCGGCCCGTGAAGGCGCATGTCGAACAAGTACTGAAGCGGTCCGGTCTGACAAGGCTCGACGAACCCGATGTCTTGAGGGGCTAGCTCCAACTGCCGCGATTCGTTTGCGGGACGTAGTGGTCGCATAAGATCTTGCATGTTGTCGGGCAAAAGTGGAAATGTCGGCGTAGAGGCGGCTGACAGGATTTGGACGGTTCCATTCCTTCTGCCAACGAGTAGGCTTTTGCTGCATCCCTCGAGCCTCATTGACTCTCTCTAACCGTTTCGGGCCCTGAAAAGACGCAGACGTCTTCTTCTTCTCTTTCTGTGCAGCATCGCCCCTTCCATTCTGCGGCCTGCTCCTTCGTGCAATGGGTGACTCGGCGAAGACTCTCGGCGCAAGGAACGGAAGTATGGGGAGGTCCGCGCTGGCGATTAAGCTAGCATTGGGAACGCGGACTCGGTGCATGGGCGTACGGAGATGTCGGCGTCTTCATCGAGCCATGACGCGTTGGCTTTGGTGAGGCATCTGGTGCTGCCGAGCGGCACGAAAACTTGAGAAAATGCGCATGTGGTTGGAGGCGCTAACCGGGGGAAGAGGTTCGACCTCCGAGCTATTCTCCGCAAAAGTCGCGACAAGCACTACCACACCCGCCATAATCCACCAAGCTCTCCACCGTTTCCGCGCAATCTGGCTGATGACACCTGCGCCTAATCAATAAATCATCACGTGCTTCTCTGCAGCCTATCACTGCTCCAAAGACCCCATACTCTTTCTGGCGCAAGCTGAAGACTCTCGACATGTCTTCCCACGAGAAGCTGTCGGCAGCAGCCAACGACCGCAAATCGCGCCTCGCCCAACTCAAATCGCTTAAGCGAAAGCAAGAGCAAATATCAGACGCGCCCGAAGCCACCGATGCGCCCTCCGCCCAACTTCAGACCGAGACGTCACAAGCCCTCACACGCACAGAAGACGACGACGAGAAGGCCTCAATAGCAGCGACCTATCTATCCGGCCGCAACTATGACGCGACAACGCGAAATGTCAAACTGGGCTTTGACAACCTGCCCATCTCCGACCCTACCAATACACTAGAGTACAAGGCAGAGCAACTGGCGCTGGAGACAAAGGCTCAGCAAGACGCAGAAAAGGCCGAGGACAAGGGACTGGACTTGTTCAAGCTACAGCCCAAGAAGCCGAACTGGGACCTCAAGAGGGATCTGGACCAGAAGATGAAGGGACTGCAAGTCCAGACGGATAACGCTATCGCCAAGTTGGTGAGGGGGCGAGTGGAGGCGCAAAAGGCGATACGAGAGAAGCAGCAAACAGACGGGAGCAATGGCGAGGAGGTGGGCATGGAGGGCAGTGAGTTGGTTGAGGCCATGCATCTGAAGGAGCAAGAGGAGGAGCGGGAAAGGAAACGGGATGCGGAAGAGGAGGATGTAAGCTGAGCGGTGCGAAAAGTCCAGAACGGATATTCAAAGAAACCATCAGAGATGCGGCCTGCATAAACCCTTGCGAATGCCGGAAACGCCATCAGGAGGATCAGCCCGAAAATGTAGGCTCCGACGAAGCCAGACTAGCAACAGCATGATGAGCAATCTCGTTAAGCAGAACGGGAGAAGATTCACACTCAACGCCGACTTCACGTAAATAAGGTGGACGTTACAATCAAGCTATTACAACGCATCCTTAATTCTATATTCAAGTTTGGCTCTCTGGCTAGTCAGAAGACAAGGCCCCTCCTCGGCTACTACGCGTCTGTCTGTCCTTCACCTGCCACCATGTTTTACCACATGCGTCTTCCAATGCTCTTCTGTACCGGCTTGTTTCCACACATTTATCCCACCAGCAACGCCCTTTCCATCAACTTCCCAATCTCCTCTTTTCATCATCCCAACCCAGTAATTCAATATACCGGCGAGTCCTTGGTCCTCATCCGTCTCGAGAGGATATCCCTATCTATACAGATTATTAAACGATTTGTAGACTTGGAGCAATATATTCAAAGCGTGGCGTCCGGCCGCGTTCTAAGGATCCTCGCGCAAACCCTGCGGGTATCTCGTGGAGTTGAAGGACGTCTGTGTCCATGAGGCTGGGTTTGACGGAGTCACTTTCGGCCAAACAGTTGGTATGGGGCAGGTGACTTTCGACGGCTTCTACGAGCTTGTTGAATACATCAAGCGCAGAGTCTAGCATTTGACCGTAGAAGCGTATATGGTGAGCAGCGCGGCCCTTGAAGGGACTACCCACATGGTTCTTTGGAACGGCGACTATTCTCCCCTTGGAGATTGTGCTGAGCCATTGTTCCAGGACATGATCCAACGGGTGCCACCTTGCCCTTCAGAGGGGTATCCTCCTAACATCGTCGAAATCTGGACAGAGAATGCTGAAATGAGTCTTCTGATCAAAACTATACAGCAGACCATGTCAGCCACGTGCACGGGCAATTGCAGGACCGTGTTCGCTGGAAATTTACATCAACCCTCTACTACGGCTCAAAAGAGGATTCGAATCATACAGAAGTAAGTGTACCTTTGTCTCAAACCTGCGCTTCGAAGTCAACTCGCTATCAAACGGAGTATCATCAGTCCACATCTCCAGAATGTCTTCACACTCGAACATATCGCCTGGATGGGCTAGTTTGCTGACCAAGAAGAAGAAGGCTTAAGTTAAGGGCCAGACTCTCCTGGCTTATCAAATATAATTCAAGCTCGCTGGAGAAATTGACCGAGTTGCAGTGTGAGATCGGATAGTACTTCTTGTGCTTCTCTGCCAGATTGGCTGGTTGATGGCTTAGCAATTGTATCGAATTGGGACGGGTCGTGGCCGGAATTTCAGCATCTGCAGAGCATTAAACGAACTGAGCATTATGCACCTTGTTACCAGGGGACCATTCGAGGATAGTTCATCATGACATTCCACGGTCCTTGGCGGCCGGCTTGATGACCTGACTCGACAATTAAATGTCAGCGTAGTAAGCTCGGTCAGTCGGCTGAAATGCGTCGCGAGAGATGCCCGGATGAGCCTTGCTGCAGTGGCTCGGCATTGAATACGTATGCATAACCAATGGAAAGTAAATTGCAGATGATGACGGCGATGGGGAATGCTCTTCGTCTGTCAGTTGCTAACGGCAAAGGTACCAACGGGGCGTCGGCTATTCTTTGCCGCCTCTCCAAAATGGAAGCAACCTCGGCATCTCCACACGCCCCGGAGGCGGGGATCAACCGTCGCGCTATACATTATCATGGGGCGCGTCTTCCTGCTGCCGAGTGGACTTATTTTGGAAGAGCCACCACAGTTCATTTGTAGAATCATCTGTTGCTTGCAGTCGCCGTTCATCCCCCTACTTGAGCTCCTCCTACACCCAACACAAGCCTCTACCTAGGTGCCCTCTGCAACCGCTATCATGACCCGCGAGAAGCAGCCCGTCTATGTCCTCGGCGTGGGAATGACAAAGTTCATTAAGCCTCGTGGTAAGGTGGACTACCCTGAGCTCGGCTTCGAAGCTGGTGTGAAAGCCATGCTCGACGCACACATCAACTATGACGATGTCGAACAAGGTGTCGCATGCTACTGCTACGGCGACTCCACATGCGGCCAGCGCGTCTTTTATCAATTTGGCATGACTGGTATTCCCGTATACAATGTCAACAATAACTGCTCAACTGGCTCGACGGGTCTATATATGGGACGGAACATGATTGCATACGGAGCTGCGGACTGTGTGTTGGTTGTGGGCTTCGAGAAGATGTTCCCAGGGAGTCTACAGTCATTCTTCCAGGACAGAGCAAACCCGACGGGTACATCGAGCATGATGATGAAGGAAACCAGAGGCGTTACAAAGGCACCAGGTGCTGCGCAGATGTTTGGTAACGCCGGACGTGAACACATGGAGAAGTAGGTCAACCTCTACTGTGCTGTCTGTTACAGCGTACTGACAATATCGATAGGTATGGTTCCGAACTCAGAGACTTCGCGGAGATCGGCCGTGTCAATCACGCCCACTCCAAGAACAACCCTTACTCGCAATTCCAAGACGAATACACCCTTGACCAAGTCATGAACGCCCCTATGATCCACGAGCCTCTCACAAAACTTCAATGCTGCCCAACTTCCGACGGCGCCGCCGCCACAGTTCTCGTCTCACAAGAGTTCCTCGATAAGCGTCCTGAGCTCAAAGACCAGGCAATCCTGATCGCTGGCCAGAGTCTCGCCACCGACACACCGTCGTTGTTCAATCGCAGCGCCATTGAACTAGTAGGATACAGTATGAGCGAGTTAGCTGCTCGGAGAGCGCTTGAGGAGGCCAAGGCATCACCAGATGATGTCAAGGTCTGCGAACTCCACGACTGCTTTTCCGCCAACGAGATGGTCACCATCGAAGCTCTAGGCCTTGCACCAAAGGGCAAAGCCCACGAGCTTATCCGTAAGGGTGGCATAACCTACGGAGGCAAGGTTGTCATCAACCCCTCAGGTGGTCTCATTTCCAAGGGCCATCCTCTCGGTGCCACCGGTCTTGCTCAATGCGCCGAACTTGTCTGGCACATGCGCGGATGGGCCAACAACCGCTCTACCAAGGACACCAAGGTTGCTCTCCAACATAACTTAGGTCTCGGTGGTGCAGTCGTCTGCACTGTGTACAAGAGGCATGATGGAAGTGCCGCGACGGATAAGACAAATGAGGAGATTGCCAAGATCACCGGGCTGGGTTACAATCCTGCAGTAGTGGCGAAGGGATTCACGCAAGAGCAGGTGGATGCTGTGAGGAGTAAGAAGTCTAGGAGTGAATGGGCACTGCAGGATACCCAACAGAAGGTTGAAGCTAGATTCTAGAGCTGACCGTGCCTTTATACGTGGTAGCTTTGATACAAATACATTGGTCATATATCTCAATGTCGAACTTTTAACAATGTATGAATCATTTAATTTTAAAAATACCATGCCTCTGCTCAACATGCATTCCATTGGTGAATTTAGGAAAAACTTAGTATTGTGGCCGACTCCCTTGATTCAACCATAATTTGCTGCATGTTTGGTACCGAAAACGTACTTGATTCTCCCTTATACTCCGCGTTTCGCCTTCTCTAACCCGAGCGAACGAATCCATGGGCTCATCCTCAACGCAAATCATTGTTCAATATGTTGTTCGATGCGAGCTTTTTTGTGTAATAGTCTATCAGTCTAGGAAGGGGTGTAAGACGGGAGGCAAGAAGAAGAAACCTGTGCGCCAGTAAGTGTAGACGTATTTGAGGTCCTATGTCACTGCTACTAACCTAGTTTGATCAGCATATTTGGAGAGTACGAGTGGAGACGGTCGGGACTGTCTCGCGACATGGGGTGACTAGGTGCGAGGTAGGCGGCTTAATTTGTGATTGGGTGCTAAGTAAAAAGAGTGTGTGCCATACCGCGATGCTAAGTACCGAGGAAGCAATCAAGATCCAAGAAAGTGTGCAAACTACTTTCTGTGTCCCTGGCTTTGTGTAATGATCAACGCAGCTGCCAATGTATGTTGCGCTGTTGTTTTTAATTGATCGCGTGTCACATAGCAGTGTGAAAAGAAGCCAAC
>LR132413.1:0-24298 GCA_900634815.1 Paradendryphiella salina | reverse complement strand
CCTACTACGCCCCCAATCTAATACCCTTCGCTTAATCTAAACCGAAATGACACAAAATCGCAAGCAAGGCTCACTGCACCACGCACCAATCTTCATCACCACAAATCAAAGCGCAATGAAATGAATCCAACATATGGAACGTGATGTGTAGTATTGCTAAATACCAGGACGTGATGATAGTAAAAACGACCCTATGTACTCCAGGCGGCCTTCATTACACCCATCGAAAACCCTCCTCAGAACCTGTTAGTCCAAGATACCCAGTCCAGCAATGAGGCTAAAACGAAACCCAGTTAAAAGAGGAGTCGCTGATGGCATGAGAAAAAAAAACTCCCTTTCCAAAAGGTGAAATGTTAACGCCAGTCATAATGCATATGCAAGATCCATGATGGAGAGGACGTGATAACGAAAAGAAAGAAACAGAAAAAGAAATGAAAGACTGTCATGTAGACGCCACATTACACAACCGCAACCAAAGAAATCAATATAGCCACAAACGCACTAAGAACAGCCACACCAGCCCCGCTCATCGATCTCGAAGCAGCACTACTTTTCTTAGACTGTGTGCCATCGGGCTTGAGGACAGCAGTGGAACCCAACTGGAACCCAATATTGGCAACAACAGCCTGGCTATCTCGTACAGGGACGGAGATCTTGCCAGAGCTGTCGGCCGTGGTCATGGTAACGGTGCTGTCGACGACGGAAGACTCGCCGGTGATATCGTCGTACGTCATGCCGTTCCACGTGACACCGGTCTGGGAATCAGCGCCGTCGGCTGTAAGGTAAGAAATAAAGACATCTTTGTTAGCGTTGTCGGAGCCGAGGTTGAGGTTGAAGGTGAAACTGGCTTTGTCGGAGGTGGACGAGTTGGCTTCTTTGGCGTTGATCATGGTGACGGATTGCAGCTTGTCGTTGGCATAGGCGCTATATGCGCGGATACGACCACTGTAGCTGGCGCCGACGTCAGTTGTTGTTAGGGCAGCTATCTGTGTGGTTCCGTTACCGTTGCCGATGATCTGGGCGACGGCAGCGTGGGCGTAGTATTGCGGGCGCACAAAAGTGGTGTCGCTACCGTACATGGGAATAGGTTGCCAAGCACTGGCGTTGGAGTTGTCGGTCATGTGCATCTGGACAGACGAGATGCCGATGGAGGCGGCGTAAAGGAAGAAGTTCAAAGTCCAGAGGGAGGCTCCAAAGGCGTCACTGACACCGGGCATACCAATGGGACCCACGGAGCTCATTTCTCGTAGGACATAGGGAAGACCGGTGTTCAGGGCGATTCCGACTTGCTCCTCCCAGTATTTGAATTGTGAGTTTGTAGAGTCGAGGTTCATGAGATCGTTGAGCGTGAGGGGAGTGGATGTAACTCCAATGACTGCAAGCCGTTAGAATAGGGTTCAGTCTGAGATGGCAACAACATACAGTAGTAGTAATCGTGCTGATTCCACGTAGCCAAAAAGTTGTCACCATTCCTGCCCTCCATGATGCCATCGTCGACAAGCATGGCAATCTCGAAGGTTGTTCCAATGGTTGAAGCCGTGGCAGGAGCCTCAAAAAAGGATGAGGGTAAATCGGCACCCTTGAGCACACGATCGTATACAAGCTCGCAGCGGTCGAGCCATTGATCCGTGTATGTCTTTCCATCCCATGCACCAGAGCGGAACGAGTTCTCGAGCCATAGGTCAGGCTCGTTGCCGACCTCAAACGAATACAGCTTGACTCTGTTCATGCCATCCACGGCAGCCTGGGCCATGTCGGCGATGTGGGTTTCCCAGTCATCGTCCATGTATGCCATGTTTAGGCCAAACGTAACGGGTGTATCCTCGGGAAATCGATCTAGCGCGGTGAAGTAGTTGGGGCCGATTATCATCGAATCTGCGGCAATAGCGCCCTGGGCCTCGGAGTTCTTATTCGACGTCCACGCATAGCGCTCATTGCTCGCATTGAAGATCATATAGTCCTGCGTGTTTCCTCCCAACCGAATGTGCGGGGGCCCGCCCGAGTAGTCTGCGAGGTTCTGTAGTAGCTTGACAGAAAGCTGGTTCGCATCGTCGCCGCCGGTAAAAGAAAACAGGTTCGAGGGCTCGATGCCGAAGCCGGCGAATGAGGGGTCAAGGTAGTCGGAGGCATCGTCGGGCGCCTCGTTGTCTGGCGATATGGATATGGACTGGGCGAGGGCAAGGCGCGCCGCGGGAAATGAGAGTATCGCTACTAGACTGCTTGCTGATAACGAGCGGAACATGGTCCACTGATTTTAGCGACCCAACGTCTTGATGCTGGCAAACGAATGCGATAGTTATACCTTGTCGGAAAAAGGGAAGAAAAAAGAACAGGAGAAAAGTGCAAGATGTAGGAATCAAGAGAGAGGGAGAGAGACAAAACGCGCGTCGAGGGGGAGACGGGAGGGTACGACAGGGAAAGCAGGGCATGCAGCAAGCGTCGATGATGGTTGGACGGGGACAGGGTCAGGGACGAAAGTGTCCAAAGGTTCAAGACTTGCATCGACATGCGTCACCAATTGCGCGAAAGGTGGCGCCGGCCCGAGCGATCTCTATAATTGAATGGCGGCGGAGCCTCTCGGACGCGCCTCCCTCTGACACTTGGCTCTACCTTTCTCTCTCGCATGACATCACGACGAGCCATGCACCGGATGCTGCAACACCCCGAAACACCCTCTATTCCCCACCTCCCAGTTGCGAGACGCTGCAGTGGACCCTCCATTGTGCCCATCTTCCTACTGCGTTGCGCGTTGCGCTGAGGAAAAAAACACGCGTCAGCTCTGGAGTGCTTCCAAAGATGGATTTCTCGCGCCTTGGCCCTGCCACAGATCTGCGATGCCGCCAATCTGAGGCTCCGAGGCGCCATGATCATCCGCCCGCAGCACGTTGGCGCAATTACAAGCCTTGTTTCGCCAATTGTTTGACTGAGGGCACGAGGCATGCTGCACCGTTGGGATTCCCACATCCTTGAGTTGACTTGAGCTGAGAAAATAGTAGCTTCGTGACTCTTATCGAAGAAGCCCCGCGGTAAGCCGCCCATGTGCAGTCCACAGCCCGCGACGCACTGCGTTTGGATAATAGGCCATCCGAGAATTCGATAATCACTTGCATCCGTGCTGCTGTCCGCTTTTTGCCTGCTGCTCGATTCGCTAAGCCGGTTTGGCAATGCTTATTTTGATTGCCAAGCCCGTTCCTATTACCCCACTTCAGCCGCCAGAGAGGCCCAGAGCCAGCCTCCTCCCCCATCACACCACACACACACAACCTCCCGAACCTAAATCTCCCCTAGACTGACGTGACATAGTTTTACGGCATGAAGAAGTCATGGAATTTTAACGTCTAGTAGATCTTTTTGCTAACTATCTTGGGATCCATGTTTTTTGGCTTGACATCACTAGTGGGAATTATGCTCCAACTGCCATTTCACTACCTTTCTAGCTCTGCAGCTTATGATAGTCATTTCTCCAACTCCAGAACACGTGGTACGGTCGGCAAGTAATCCATCCACAGACAAGCTTGTTCTCACAGCACACATTCTTGGCATAGACATGCTCTAGCTATCCGTCCGATCCCGTAACCCTGAGGTCAGCGTACTCGGTGTAGACGCGTGCCATGGGCAAATTGGCAAATTCGGATGCGACGGCTGACTTGTAAGTTGGCCCCTGGCGCAACGGCGTAGTCTGAAGAGGTGACAGCATAGAAAAGAAGGTCATGGTTGCGGGTCTTTCTTGATGATATATCCCCGCACTACTCCGGCACCATTTATCCGTCTTCGCGAGTTTGGTGCTAGCTCACCTGTTCTGAGCATAATGGAAAGAAAGCTGTTCATTTGTGTAGCAAAAATGTGATTGTAAATAGCTGTACTGACATACAGGTTGATACTGAAGATAGGGGTATATATATATATTCGAATCATGGAAAAAGAATGCTGCTAGATAGGAATTACCTCCTCTTTATATCCATCTCCATCATTACGCTTGCGACAGAAGACTCAAGTGTCTTTTTCTCCGACCCAGAGAAAATACGCCCGCAACTCATCAGAAAAATGCTCAAACGCGAATAACATAAAGAACGGGGGGGGGGGGTTAGAGATAGACGCCATCGCAGCGTCTTCACCAACCTCCAATGAAGGAGATGAAGTTGTCAACCATGGTGATCCAATCTTGACCATTCAGCATACCGGTCCGCCTCTTCTCCCACAGCCCCTCAACCATCTTGCTTAATTGCTGCCTTGCCTTCTCGCCCGCCTCGCTCGTGCCATCATTCCGCACTAGCTGGACTTGCCCACCGGTATACTTTTCGCTGAGGTCGATTTTGAAACTGGCATCGCCGTCTGGTGGACAGTATAGTTCCTCTCGTGTGCCTGCAGGGCCAATGATTCCCGGTGCAAGTTGTACGAGATGGCCGTGGATCATGACACTCTGCGCATGGCTCTTCTTTGGCTTGAAGAGCGAGCCGCGGACGGAGAAGCTGATCAGCCGTAGCAGTCCTGCACCGTCACCGAGCCGAATAATCCAGTCTTGAAAGGCTTCGTACATCATCCTGAACTCGACTTTTATGACCCAGAGGTTATAGCTATAGAATATGGCAAGTGCTTCAGAACGAACGAGGCGGGATACCGAGGCGAGGGGATGCTGCATTTCGCCGTTGAATGTGGAGATGCAGTATACGAGGGGCTTGTCGACGACGAGGTTTTCGCAATTGCGGTAGATTTGGTGACGGATTTCGGGTGGGAGGGTGAGGAAGGTGAGGGGGTCGTGGGTAACTTGGACGGGGAGCGCGTGAGCGATTACAGTAGGGGGTTGTTGGATGTTTTCGACGGGGGTTGTTTCGGGCTTGAGTTGATGCAAGGCAATGTGCGCAGCCCAGTCCACCTGTAATTCGCTGGATCCATCGAACGGAGTGCAGTTGAGACTGTTGTTTCTCGAGTGTGAGGGTGAAAGTGCGTAGTCCTCCATGTGCTCGTCATCCGGTCTCTCTTCAGCATATAGCTGCAATCCTTCTAGGCGCGTGGCATCTGGTAAAACCAAAGCACTACACTGGTGCGAATACTCTGGCGTCGAGGGAACAGACGTAGCCTGGCTCACTATGCCATGGTCCTCCTCCGGCTCGCTGCCATCGCCCAGCACATCCGTACCCTCCGAATCTAAATCCGAGCCCGAGTCCATATCAGCCTGCATATCCTCATCATGTTCTAATCTGTATCTTGGAATCTTTGGTAGCACCTGGTGAGACGGCGAGTTGGGCGAAGGCAGCTGTGTAGCAGATCGTTTGCTCGATGTGCGTACAATAGTGCCATTTGGGCCCATCTTCCTCCCTCTCCGCTGCTCGGCTCCGCTGTCCTCGGTGTTGGCGCCCAGCTCCGCCCCGCCTTCACAGTGGCCGCAAGGTGGCATTTGCACGCTGGTATCGAGAGGCTGGAGTTTGGGCGAACGCGCTTTCAGGGCTTCGGCGTCATCGGGGGGTGTTTGGCCCGTGACAGAGTATCGGCGTTGGGCAACCATGGTAAAGGGTGGAGGCGGCGAGAGGGAGCGAAAGGGTGTGAGAGGGATCGAGAGGGAGCGCGAGAGAGCGTGAGTCGAGAGCGTGAGTCGAGAGGGCGCGGGCGGTGGGTGGTACGTGGTGTGGGATTGCAGGGTCCAGCAAAGTCTGCCTGCCGCCGTGTGCTGGCAGGCTGCACGATGACTTTTGCAGGGCCTCACGCGTCGCTGGGCGAGGCTTGCGGGGTGCGTTAGGTAGCGTAGCGGATGCGGACCGAGTGGGGAGACCACTTTTTTATTATCGATTACGCGGATCCAGATAAAGCTGAATGAAGGATCACGAGACGAGAAGCGAATCCTAATGCAACGATGCGATAAGCGAGGAGAAAGCGAGCGTGGGCGTAGCGAACAGCGGAGATGGATGGTACGAGAGCGAAAGGGGATGGAATTGAGGGTGGAAAACACGTCGGCTCAAACAGATCAGGAGGGAGATGAAGGCGCGTGAGTTTGACAACTGGCCAGCGATTCCGTCGCCAATGCGCGTTTCATGACACCGCAATTTGTCGTAAAGCCTGCACTGCCACTACCCAGCTCCACCACGCATCTCTGTCCTCGAACAGTCTTACTGATCTTCGTTTCTCCATGGTAAGTCATATGGGTTCGCCGCACGTGGTATATATTAAGATCCGTATCAGCGACGGCCATGTGTCAGTCATTCTCATTTCGTTCCGACTTTCTGCTTCAGTCTACACCTCGTGAGGCTATCGAAAACTGGTGAAACGCGTCATGCTGAGTCCGTTGTAGGGAGAGTGATTCGACAATCCAACATACTGCCATGTACAACGCTTTCGGGTTACTTTCATAACCTCATAGACTGCAGTGCAGCCAAGGCCTTCCAATGTCTTGCAAACATGCTATATTCTCGCAAGTCAAGGTAAAGAGTGTATGTATCTGAGAAACAAGAAAACATGCAAATCCTTGGCCGGTCCTGTTGAAGGACGCGCATATGCCACCATCTTCAAAACACCAATGTTAGATCAGTGCTTTCCTTTCTTCAACAAACCCCCCCCCCCACGCTACCATGTCACTATCCAGTCTTCTCCTCTCCCGTCATCACCGGCTCTCTCACCATGATATCCAGTGGAATGTTCCTTCCACCCCTCTGCAGGTTGATCCTCCTTGTCTCTTCAAAGCCAAACTTCCTGTAAATCGGGGGGTTAGCCGCATTGCTCGACTCCAAGTAGCACGGCCTGCCCTCGCCATCTGCCAGCTTCGTCACATGCTCAATGAGCTTGCGAGCGTGGCCCTTTCCACGACCACTGGGCTTTGTACCGAGGTATACGAGGTACCAGGCTTCGAGTTCGCGCTCGCCGAGCGTCGTGTGCATGGTGTCGTGAAGGAGGGGCATGAATTCGTCGAAGAAGCGGCGTTTGCCTTCGCATGAGAGACGGAAGTTTAGACGCCACATGCCCGAGCGGAAGATGGTCAGGTAGTCGTCCATGTTCTGGCCGGGCGGCATCCTAGCGTATGTCAGTATCAGATACTCGTGCAGCATCAGCGTGGATAGTTACCACAGTGCTACTGCTTCAAAGTCTCTGACCGTAGTCACCAGTCCCTTGAGGATATGAGCATACGTCACGTATTCGAGCATCTCGACATGTAGCGCCCACTTCTGCTCTTCAGTCCAGTGTGCACGGTCGGGTACATCGACAAAGTATCTTGCAACATCGTCTTGACCAAAAGCTTCAGCCAGACAAGCTGCTGCTTGCTTGTACTCCGCAGCCGTAACGACACGAACGCCGTCGGCAAGTGGAGGCAAAACAGTAGCCGCCGGCTTCTGCCTCACAATCTTGAAGCTAGCAGGGACGTCGTTGACTCTAAGGTTAGCAGACTTCAAGTCTGAGGATTTTGATTCCACTGTAAAATTACAGCTAACAGGCGTAACAGAAGAGAAGGTCTTCGCCATGATTGCGGTTTCGATCCTAAGCTTCTACTAGTATTCAGGTGGGATCTGCCGCTTCGTTTGGTAATAGGGACAGTCGTGGAATACGCCAGCGTGAAGTGTTCCCCGCAGGGCTTGCTATCAGAGTCGTCAAGGGCTTGGTTAGTCACTTGAACCGCGGTGTTTCTAGAAAGAGACCTTGAGTTCAAACAACGCTACTAGTTGTTGATTAGTCTGGTTGCAGCACATGGGTCGTCGTGGGCTGAGCAGGAGCCGTGACCGTCGATTGCCTGCCATCTGGTATACCTTTTCTCAATGTATTGGTCGATGTTTATATATTGGCGGGACGATTTAGATCTCCTGTATGAACTCTAGAAAGCTGCGATCTCGAGACTGTATCGACTCGAGACGGGTAGCGTAAAGAAGTAAAGGCTTGACGTAGATCAACCGACATCAATGGGTGAGGCTAGATGAGCTCCCTTCTGAGTGCGGTCTTGATAATGACAGAGGGCCAGACGGATGCAATCTTTCGGCGTCGACAGTATGCGTAATCTCGTGAGTGTGGACTGATGGGTGTTGATGTTTGGGCGGCCGAAGGGTTGGAAGTTGCTTTTTACTCGTTGGGACCTCGTCACAAGACCCAGTGACAGCACAGCTGTACGATGCTTGGCTGATGTCGAGCGGCAGGAGCAGCGTATCGTGAGCCCTGTTGGCTGCAGCGGAATGCGCGTATCGTGGGGGTGTAGTAGCTATCAAGGTATACTTGGTGTAAGATGACGAGTGTCGGTAGCGTGGTGTCTCTCTATGAGAGGGACAAGGAAGAGGTATCAGCATGTTGATATACTTCCGTGGACACCCTGCCTGATCGGCACACCAAGCGTCTCCCGGTGGAGGTGGAGGTCACACTTCACGAATGCTGAAGCGAGATCTATCTATGGACCATCCGCCTAATTGTTGCGTATCTCTCGTTATTATTCGTCTTGTGATCTTCCGCTGCATGTCGGGCCAATGCGGCTCAACGCACATGTTACCTGGTGGCTTCATGGCTAACCATTCGGCGAAATCGTTTTCCATGGTTTTGCCTGCTAGCCGCAGTTGGCGGCCAAGTGTTGAGGGCAAACGGTATCGCGTCGCGTACTGGTGAGGAACTATGGGGTGAGTACGAAGGATAGCGCTGACCTCGGCTGTACCTCCTCAGAACAGATAAGCGCAAGGGTTTCACCAGCATTAGGGATCTAGGAATGCACTTCCAGACAGTACCGATAGGCGATAGGACGAACTTTCGGAATTTATCCGCGGTATGATTGTCTAAGGCCGAGTTGCCGACTAGTTTATCAACTGAAGATATGCGGCTAAGACCAAGTGTTACGAAACGTCACAAGAACACAATGATAGGAGCGGCGCAGACGATGATGTACGCACGATAAAGCCAAACAAGTACTTGGCGTGGGGATGACCAAACAATCCATGACTGGATTAAATCGCAAAGGTGGTGTCTATGGAGGCCGAGCCTGCATGCAGGTGTCACCTCACTTCGGAAGCGGCGTGGTCTAGCCCGAGACCCTAGGCTTGAGATGATCGAGTGGGGTTAGGAAGGGTAGGTATGCTCACTTCAATGTTTTTCATGTCGCCAGAAATACCGCTATCTTGCCTCACATACGCCGAATCTCCGTCTCGCCCATGTACTTCTCCAGGCCGGAATTGAGATGGTTCCACCACTCAAACAGCATGCTCTCGCAAATGAGCTTGAACCATGGTGTGAACTTGAGCGATTTGTCCTGGAACATGGTCTTGAGGTCCTCTTGGGATACCCATCGCGAGTCCCGGGCTTCATTGGGGTTCACATCGAGGTCAACATCGGCCTTGATGAACAGGATATAGTCAACTAAATGGTTGTGAGCACTCATCCACTACAGTTTTGGTGCCACGGCCGACCGGAGACTTACTCTCGTGCTCGCCCCACTTGCCGTCGCTAGGCGACTTGTAGTGTATCCGCGTGAGGAACTTGAAGTCGTCGATGGGAACCTGCTCGGGCTTGATGCCAAGCTCATGGTTGAGCTTGCGCACCGCTGCGCGACGCACACCCTGTACCGACTCGTCTAGCCCGACGCCAGTCTCTCCAGGTATACCGAGCGGGTGCGAACAGCAAGTATTTGTCCACATGTCGGGGAAGGTAATCTTCTCGGTCGCGCGCTGTTGAAGGAGCAGACGGTTCTGGGAATCGAAGAGGAATACAGAAAAGGCACGATGGAGGAGGCCGCGGTCGATGTTCTCCATCAGATGGCCTGTCCTCGTCAGTGCTATTCAACGCCATGCCGCAACGCAATAACTTACATAGTTTCTTGGTCGCGCTACCAATGGGAATATCATTGTTGTCCAACACGATGCATACCTCGTCCATCAATCGTATCTGCTCCTCGTCGTAGCCTTGCAGCGCATTGTCGCTGGTGGCCGAGTTGTGCGACCCTCCGATGAGTGTAGTGTTTACTTCGGGAAACAGACGCAGAACATTCTCAGCCGTGATTTCAGGCTGCTGACTGACCGTCTCGACAGTACTCATTTTTGCGAACCGATGACTACGGACAACAGAGGAATTGAAGCGCAGCGGTTAATTTCTGAGGATTGGAAGAGGGGCGGCCGGAGGATAACGAATAAAGCGCGCCCCTGTCAATCAGGGTCCAGACTCACGTGCCCATCTTCCACTCCGCGGCGCCGCCACCGTTGTCGGACCCCCTTGTGGCGGGCAATCAGCTACTACCCAACTGGTCACTGCAGCTGTGGCGAAAGTACCATGCAGGCCTGTCAAATTGAACTCGAGCTAGGCAACTACTTTTGTCTTGTTGTCTAAATTCTGGTCGTTGCTCATCAATGCTATAAATCTTGCCAGAATCCTATAGGCTTGTCGGTATCAAAAACTCAGTAACTTTTCCGTGGCCGGAAGAAATGCAAATTTGCTTGAAAAGACCCCCTCGTCCCCATACGAAACAAGAAAACAAAGCGATCAACTCCAGGGACCCCATATATATACAAAGCGGCTCGGGCTTATGCCACCGTAGCGGTCTTGTTCTTCTTAGCAACGGGCACCTCAGCCTGAGCATCGGCCGTGGCATCAAGCTCCCTCTTCTCGTGCAGACTGTTTAGTTCCGCCTCAGCCTGGGCAAACTTGGCCTTCTCCTCTTCAGTCATACCAGGCAGGAGTGGCACTTCCTCCTTAGCGTGGAGGTTGTTGTGGTAAGTACGGATGATCGAGTCGGTATCATCAAGAGCAATCTTGCGGATGTCTGCAATGGCCTTGATCTTGGCTGTGCACTCCTTGTACTGCGCGTCCGTCATCTTCAGGCCAAGCTGCTCGGCACGGCTCTTGATCGCGTTCCATCCAGTAAGCCTGCTGGCGAAGTGCACATATCGGGACATGCCGAAATCTTGGGGGTTAATAATCTCGTAGGTCGAGGGGTTGTTCAAGATGGCCTTGGCGTGAATACCAGCTTTGTGGGTGAAAGCACAGAATCCGGTGATGTAATTCTGGGCTCGAGTCAGCGTGTCATTCGAATAATTTGCTCTGCACTGAATAACTTACGTTGAAGGGGATGTTGACCTCTACGAGATCGGCGACCAGGTCCTCGACTTCCTTGAGCGCCTTGATGTTGTACTTGCTGGTGACATATTCGCGATCGGCGACAATCATACGCGCCATCAAGCCCCCGAGGGGAGTGATACCGTTGCGCTCACCAATACCGAGCACCGAGGTATCGATGTGAGTGGCACCTGCCTCCAGCGCGCAGAAGGCGTTTGCAATGGCACAGCCAGAGTCGTTGTGGAAATGCGTCTCGATATCGCAGGAAACAACGCCGCGGAGAGTTCGTACCAAGTCGTAGACTTGACGGGGAGACGCGCAACCAACAGTGTCGGCGATACCAACACGGTCAACGCCAACCTTGTCGACGGCGCTGTAGATGGAGAGCAGATCCACCAAGTCTGATCGGAACGAGTCTTCAGAGCTGAAACGGATCTCTTTGCCCTTGCTCTTGACGAACTCGATGACCTCCAGCGCCGTGTTCTTGATGTATGTCATGTCCTTGCCGTGACTATGCTCGCGAAGGTAAGCAGAGGTTCCGATAACGACATCAAGGCCGTCAACACCGGTCTCGACAGCGATTCTGGCATCGTCCATGTGGCATCGTACGTGGGTAAGAATCTTGGCTTTCAACTACAAAACTGTCAGAATGCGTCATCGCTCCCAAAACATTTCAAAACATACACCGAGCTTGCAAAGAGCTTCGCAGTCCCTTCTTGATTGCTCAGAAGCAGCGGGACTGGTAACTTCGATGTCTAGGTTCCAGTCAGCCTATGAATTTTGCAGGCCAAGTGCCGCGGAGA
Organism: Paradendryphiella salina; assembly: GCA_900634815.1. Lineage (NCBI taxonomy): Eukaryota > Fungi > Ascomycota > Dothideomycetes > Pleosporales > Pleosporaceae > Paradendryphiella > Paradendryphiella salina. The sequence continues at coordinate 12,500 of LR132413.1, read as the reverse complement.
AAATTCATACAGTCTACGCCGAAGTTGTCAAGGGCACGTGCGATCTTGATCTTGGCCTCAAGGTCAAAGTAGGCATTGGCGAATTGCTCGCCTTCTCTTAATGTGCTCTCTGCGCAAGTAATGTCAGCTTTGCTCTCTTTGCGGTCGATGGTAAAACTTCAATTATCGTCGCGTGCGCATCCGGTAGCGGTGAAGCTTGGCATGGTGACGTACCAATGATCTTGAATCGGCCAACATTTGACAAGAAGTCACCGACAGGTTGATATGGGCTCTTGTGTGTTGGGTGAGGGTTCTGCTTGGTCTGAACACCAGTGAAGCCTTCCTTGTTGACAGGCGCACCGTTGGTGCCATTGCTCTGGCCGTTGGTAGCGGGTGTTTCTTCGGTAGGAGGACACATATTGGGCAATTGAAGTAGGTTGGGGAGTGTAGAAGGTTTGGCGGGCAAAGAGCGGTATTTGAAGGCTGGGGATTTGCTTCCAAGGTGAGTCAAGCACAAAAATCTGCTGCGTAGAGCGATGATGAAAGCGACAGGGCCGGGATCGGGTCTGTAGCGCCGCTAGGCTGGCTTTGCTCATGTGGGGTTGGGCGACCAACGAGATGACTTTGCTTCCATGCACGTAAAGCGGAGTACTATTCTTTTTTCCGCTCCCAGTTTACCTCTTCTCCACAAACCTGGAGAAATTCACCCAAGGCTCCAGAATTCATGCTCGCATTTGTAACAGGCAAACGAGTCTGCGTGATGGAGATGCGATCAGACCCACCTCACTCTTTCGTTTACGCACGCTCGACGCTGATCTTGCCGTGGACTAGCCACACACCCTACCAAGACACAATCAATATGTAGGTTCTGGGCCGTCCTGTCCTACCAGTTGTGTGCGTGCCAATATGTGTTACTAGAGCTATGGCAACGAATCACCGGCAGCTCTTAGGCGATTACCCTGCGGAAGAGCCCGTCTGGGCACTACACCACCTTGTGTGGCAACCATTCATGATTGCAATTCAGTTTCAACCTCTCTACGACATCTGAAAAAGCATGTGAAAGTCCTGTAGCCATATCTCCCCGCAAAATTGTCTCGCATTTCTCTAATAAGGCCATTCGATTCTCCGCTACACAAGAGGTCTACAGGGGCAACGTGACACGGAACGGGTCGTCCCCTTTTTGCTATTCCCGCGATCGAATCTTGGGAAATTTGTGCGTCTTGTGGACAGCTGGTGGTCCAATGCGCAAGCCTACCTTTACAGGTACGTACTGCTGCTTTGGACGTTGCACCAAGACCCCGATGCCTAGTGGGTCGCTTGCCTTCATCCATGGCACGTCCCGACCTCGGCTGCATGGTTGGGCCCATATGTGCGCTGTTTTTCCTTTTGGTCGGCTACGCACTAGGCGGTGAAAGCAAGAAGGGCTTCGTAAGAGAACAACCTGTGCATCCGCTGATGGAAAGCCACGTTAGCCAAACGGCTTCGTGTCCAAGACCATGGCAGAAAGGAAAGGCGACGATGCTGGCAAATCTCGGATCCAAAGCGCAAAAACGAGAGATCGATTGTAACCGAGACAAAACTACGTGGTATCGCATCCTAGCAAATTCAAATAATCTGGTATTTGGAACGAAGCAAAACGCTCCCAAACACCCAGCCCAACCCATTTATCAACACTCCAACGGCCAAAAGAAGATTATATGCTTTGCTCCATCTCAGTGATGTAGAGCTTGATGTGGCTCTCCATCTTTAGATACTCGTCGTGAGCAGAGTGAACCTCATTCTCGATGTTGTCTTTGAGCTCAGCCATCTTCTTTTCCGTCTGCTCGATGCGGACTCTGCGCCTCTCCATCTCCCGTCCCTTCTCGCCCCGCTCTTCTGTGAGCTTGGAATGCGTGTCCCTGAGCTCTTCCATGCGTTTACGGGCGCGCTCTGCTTCTTCATCGCCCTTGGTCTTGAGCTTGTCGGTACGGGCATTGATATTGCCCAGTTGCTTTTGCAATAGGCGCTCTTGTCGTTCGACGTCGCGTACGTTGTTGCTCCTGTCTGCTAGTGCATCTCGGTGTCTCGAGGCCTTTGCTAGTTCCTCCTCCTCTCTTGAGAGATCTGCTTGCACATCAGTGAGCAATCTCGTACACGAAGTCACGTCGGTTGCGACAACGGCGAACGAGTCGGTGGAGGTTTGGAGGGCGCGAGCTCGACGGTCGAGCATATCAATCTGTGTCTTATCGCCTGTAAGTCGATCGCTCAGGTCGCGCAGCGAGTCTTCCAAAGCAGTTGGACTTTGTTGAGTATACGGCTTCAACTTGTGCACCTCCCTCTGGACGTTCTCTTTATTTTCGACCTTCTGCTGGAGCAGCTTTTTCAGCCGGTCCTGCTCGGCTTTTGCGCGCTCGAGCTTCTCTGCCACCGCCTCTTGCCCCCTCTTCAATTCCAAAAGCCGAGTTTTTAGTTCATTGTTGCGCTTTTCCTTCTCTTGCATCAGTCGGTGGGTTGCCGCGCGGTTGCGCTCGAGATCGGCCAATTGCATCTCCTTTGCTTGTTTGTCATCGTATAGCTGTTCGATCCGTAATTTAGTGCGCTCGGCCTTGTTGAAGTGTTCGTCGATTATTTCGGTTTGGGACTCGCGGAAGCGGATGAAGTTGATCATGTAGGAAAAGATTTTTACGAGGCGACCATGGGTGGGTTTGTACAAGTCGTTAAATGTAAAGTCTTGTATTCCACACTGGACATGTTAGTAGATTCCACCATGCGCTAGCAACTGGCACTCACTTCGCGCAATAATTTCCTCAGGATGACAAAGAAGGCCATCAAGTCTCTTGTGTCACTGGTATATAGTCTCTCTGCATCCCCCCCACACATGTCCTCGGCAGCGGCGCGCATCGCCGGCGCGACAACTTCGCGTGTTGTGTTCATGAGCAGTTCAGCCAGCCATTCGAAGACCTTCTGGATGATTTGAGGGTTCGGTTTCTGTAGGTCCGAGACGGTGAACTGAATTCCGATATCGGATATGCAACCTGCGATCTCATTGTCGGGCTTTGCTCATTAGCATTGCATCGAGTCTAAGGATGTCTGCCCGCATACCAGGGTCATAAAAGCGTCGTGCTCGTTCGCTGGGGGTGCGCGCTGATTATGCGAAGTAGTGCGCGCCATGCTCATGCGCCCGTTGTAAGACATGTTGGTGTTTCGAGCGATCGCAGTGGGTTGTTCAGTATCTCTTCACAGATTGTCTAGTTTCGCTTATCACAATGGCGGGGTGGTGGTGGTAGAGGACATGTGGTGGGCGGTGTTTGTTTACAGGGTGGAGCGCTTTGTTGGCAAGGCAGGATGAGCCGGTCCTTTCCCGATCGGGTAACGCGTAACAGCGCACGAATCCACTCCGACAGCTCACACATTGCTAGAGATTGACGATAGGCATCGAGTCTTTCCGCAGCTTGCGCGCCTCTCGCTCCATTCACATCTTCTGGCATATTGGACATCTTCCTTTGTTACGAAATTCACATGGCGCAAATGGCCCACTAACCCCTCACGCGGCGACCCATAGTCATCTCACTTACTTCAGAGCGGGTTTTTACTACCTTCGTCAATCCATGACGCCACATGCTGCGCTTCCACTCATGCCTCATACATACGTCCAACATATTCGATCCGATACATCACATCTCAAGTGGGACGGCTATGGTACACCAGTACGGCCTAGCCCTACATGCATACAACGGCTGCCAGGGCGATGAAATATGCGACGTTGTGCCTTGGTATCACAGTACGCTGCGAAGACCGCAAGCGTCAACAAAGATTGGTGTTGGTATTCAACAATGCACAACTGCGCAATGATATGGTGGCATATGAAGGCGTTTCAAAAAGAAACATTGTGTACTACGAACCTGAAGACGCGTTTAGTATTTCTATGACCGGCTGGTGATTGTAGTCATCACTAGCCCGGGAGACAAATGATTTCACGGAACAGGCCCCTTCAACAAGGAACTCAAGATGAAAATTTACGACCTCAGACAACGAGTGAAACATTCCTTTGGTGCAAATCAATATTGGCATGCTGTTGCGCCTGATATTAACTGTCAAGCTTGAACGATGGTATGCATGTCCGCACCGGAGAACGAACTCGACTAGCCACATTTCGCACCCGAGCCAAATCGAGCAGGCGGAGCGAACTTGTTCCTTGGTACTGGGGACCCGTTGTGTTCCCTGCGCCTGCTGTGGTCTTGTGTCGGAGATGTCACAAAATTTCTCCATGTGAGATGCATCCAGTGGAATACATTCGAAGCTGAATGGTGCGTTTCGTCCTTGAGAAGTTCGGTCGACTTGGAGGAACCATGTGGCAGGTTAGCTTAGTCTCATCGTTAGGGGTCGATCTCTCAATAGTGCTGGATCTGGACACACACTAGCATCTGACCTCGGATTTCATTGCGTCGAGCAAGCCGCACACATGGCGGAATTCGACAAGCGGTGTAAAATAGACGTAGGCGTGACGCCTGGTGTTCCCGGTGTGACTCCGTATTGACAATGAGTCAACTGCGGACCGTCGTGAACACAAAAGACGGAATCGAAGTTTTACCTGCTCCACCGGCCTGCATGTGGAGTACGAGTTAGGTAAGACATGATAAAACACAACTTGTTGCATTTGAAACACCATCATGCCACACTTACGTCGTCTCACAACCCCAGGAAGCCTTGCAATTGTGGGCAGATCCGGGCACAAAAAGTACCGAGTAGGCGCGCAGCCGTTTGCCCCGAACCGCGACGGTTGTTATCCATTAAGCATGAACCGGAACCCCCCACATAGCGACAAATAGGAAAGGTGCACGGTCGAGACACGGGTACCTGAGTGGAGGAAGGCACAATGTTGCTGTCGATGCTCTCTTGCCTGGGAAGGCTGCAGGAAGGATTCGAGGTCGGCTATGTCATTGGAAGGGGATACGGATCGTGGCCGCAAACCTGGCTAGTGAATCGCACCGTGGCCCTGCAAGGCCGACGTGTCCCGCTGAATTTCGATACTTCCCGCAGCGCACGCTGCAATGCACTGGGCCGCCGTTGAGTCAAAGGACGGAGTGAGTTGTCGCCACGCGAATCTAACAATAACGGCAGATTGTCATGGTTGTTTTTTCTGCCTCAGCTGGTGGGATGGCGGCCGATGGCAGCCATCCGACGGGCTCAGGAGTGATGTGGTGGAGAGATTGTTGTGAACGGTACCTGGTCGGGCTGAGGGCTTGATTGGCAGCAGCTGGCAGGATTAATGAGCGAAGCCCAGCCCATGTGTGCCAGATGACCGCTGTGTGGCGTCCGTGTCAAGCAGCCGCTAGAGACCCAGGGCAGGTCTAGACGGTAGGGGTGGGAGCAAAGGCTATCCAGGCCCTTCGCCACCATTCGTTGGCCGACGTCACCGAGAGATCGACGCGACAATCTGGGACGAGTTGTTCTGGCGTTCCAGTGCTTGGAGCTGGCCGCTGTCACACCAGTGCTGTCGTGTCCATGACTGAGCGGAGGCGGGAGCATGGTGGCAGAAGCAAAGGCGATGCAATAAGAGCAGCTCCAGTCCCGCTCCCGTATCGGCGCCCTCTGCGCACCGACAAGGGACGAGCAATTCCCCGAAACAAAAACAAGGGTGTATTTTTGGCGTGTCTTCGTGGTGGGGATCTACATCAGCGAGGGTCGAGCCCATACAAGCCTCAAGCCTGTTACGAGCGGGCGGATCCTCCCTTACATCACACGCCTTTGCAGGCATTCACAAGGCGCGCCCTCTCCCCTTCTTTCCCGCTCCATTCAATCCCTTTGCTCGCACCCAATTTATTCAGTCTATCCGCATACGCTGCAACTGCAAGTCTCCCAAGCCGCCATTTAGTGCCACCCGCCCACTGCAGCCCGCGCAACATGCAGCCCAACCGACCGTGTCACGACTCCATTTCTAGATAGCACCCGCATTTTCGCTATCTCGCAACACGCTCAGTCGCGCTCACGCGGTCCAACGTGACCGCCGCGACTGCACATTACCCCCCCAAACCTATTAATATATACCGTCGCCGTCGCTCTGGCGCCCGCGAAGCTCCATGTGGCTGTTTGGGCGGAGACGCAGAAAGGCCGCTAAATTGAAAGACGGCGGGCCCGCTGCCGTTACAGACAGGAAGTCGTCGGTCGCAGGGCATCAAACCAACGCGACTCAGGGCAACAATGGCCCGCGACGAGAGCCCAGCCAACGCCAGCGCCGCAGAAGGGGTAGTTCGCGCTCCACTCAAGCCTCGATGCATGACGTCGAAAAGACCCTCCCCGATCCCTCGTTTGCAAAAGCCGCCTGGCCCCAGTCGAGCACCGAAGACATTACCGCATTGCCTTCCCAGTACCGTCTGCAACACAGCCCGCACCTCCGTCCCGTAACGCAGGAACATGGCGGAATCCCTTACAACTTCCACTCGCACTCCCACTGCAGCCTGCCGCCGTCAGCAAAAGACCGGGGAAAGCTCCAGCGACCCCAGTCAATGCGCAGGGATCTGGTTACAGACTCTTCCCTAGTCCGTCGGAAGTCAAGCAGAAGGCGAAAAGAACATGATCTCGTCCGTGAAGAGGAAGTCCGCGCAATGTCCCTTCCGATGCCACAGAAACGACCAGCCGCCAACTCTGGAGGCATGCTACGCCGAGACAGCAAGAAGGTCAAGGGTGCCATGACCAGCCGCTTCGAGCGCCCTACCTCCAACGTCTCTCTGCCCCTCGCCGACTCCATCCATTCATCCATGTCGGGAGGCTCAGAGAATCGTGCATTCCGCGTGAGTGCACTCGACATGTTCTCACCCCGACCGACCATCCGTGTGTCTGTCGGCTCCAACTACCACGCCATTGACCGCATGTCACCAAACACGCACAGCGAGAAGTCCACACATCGAGAACGACGACCCATCAGCAGCGGGGACGAGAGGGCCAGCAAGAGGACAAGCCGCATCGATGATCTTGCCGACGACCTCGATGCGGGAGCACTCCGCGATATCCTAGAACGAGACAAGAGGAGGAGAGACAAGAAGGCCAAGGCTGAACAAGAGCGTCTACACCGAAGACTGGAACGACGTGCGCAGAAGCAAACTGCTCATGAAGTCCGGGGCACGCCTGCAACTCCCAGTAAGGAAGGCATAGGCATCGTTGGCCTGGGTATCGAACGAGAGACACCCGTACCTATGGAAGACGTCCGCCCGTCATCGCCGCACCAGCCGCAACGCTTGGAGCTGCCTGTTACACCTCGTACACAGGATAACAGTCAACTACCCACCCCGCTAGAGAGTCCTACTGAAGAACCCGTAGTATCCGATGCTCGGGCTATTCGCTACTCGCGAGGCAGTGCCTCCGCTCAAATGCACACACGAGGAATTTCGAACGCCTCCGTATTGCCGGAGCTCATATCGGAGAAAATTGTTCATGACATCCCTGTAGATTCCGTCGAGCAAATGCAAGACCCCACGAGGAGCGGATCATTGCACCCTGTCGAGACCGTTGACACGCTTGCAACCTCCAAGCTAAGTTCCTTTACTCGTAGACCCAGTTCGGAAGGCAGGCGCATGGGAGTATTTGCTTCCCTTTTCCGAAGAGGAAAACGCAACTCGCAAGACCAAGCACGACCGACGCCATCGGAGATCTCCTTCTCCAACACGTCGCGGGAATCCATGTCTCGCCAGCCCCTTCCAGCTCATTTTGTCGAGACCGCCCCTCCTACACAACCGATTCAGATTCAGAGACCTTCAAGCGTACCACGACGGACAATGTCAAAATTCAGGGAAGACTTACCGGAATTCCCTTTATCACCCCCCGATTCTCGCATGCAGTCACCAGATGTGCCCTCAACCAGTATTATTGCTGCTCGTCGAAGAGGCCAAAACCTGTCGGACCTGCGTGTGGGATCTCTCCCTGGAGATCGATCCGATTCTCCTGTGAGCCCAGGTGCGCCCCTCAACGTCATGTCGCAGTCACTCGCGTCAGTCGACTCTGAAGCATCGTGGCTTTCCGGAAGACCTCCCAAACGAGCATCCAACCGATCTCAAATGCGCTCTAGTCTTACATCTTCCGCAGCGCACCGCAATGAAGACTTTAATGCTTCTTATGAGGAACTAGGAATGGCGGACGACGAATACTTCAGAAAACTCACGCCTCTACCTGACCAGAGAGGTCGCTCCCCTTACGCGAGCGACGATCGGGGTCGGAAAGCTAGTAGCACTTTGATGGCGCTCGATACTGCTGCCGAATCTGACGAGGAAGTCGAGCCAACTCCTGCACCTGTGCCATCCGGCGAGGCAGAACAGCTTGTCCAAAGCAGCGTCGGTCGTCAACCTACTATAATTCACCGCCGACCCCACGTCCAGTCTACTGAAGGTCTGCTCAGTATGTTCACTGATGATACTGGGGACAGATCTTCAAGGGCTGCTGAGTTGGTACCGGCGTCTCCTGATCAAGATTCGCCTACATCGGATTCCGAGCCGGCCTTGTTGCAACGTGCCAAAAGCGTGGATCTAGGCAAGGGTCACGCTAAGCATCTAAGCGCTGGGTCGGCGAGGCTCTTGGATATCCACAAACGGTCAAGCACACCTGTGCACGACAGCACGCACGACAGGATGCCCAGCCAGGAGTAAAGCAGCCACTTTGTGAGGACTCATTCGATCTAAGAATTCGCATGCATGCCACGCCGCGCCATTCATTTTGTTTTCCTTTGTAAACCCACTCACCAAGTCGCTCATTCCACATTTCCCTACATATCCCCTACTCACTCCAGTCATTCATTTCAATTTCCGTTATTGTCTCTTGTCCCCTTTGGCTTGGCTGCATGCGGTTCCTGATCGACGAACCTAACGAATGGATAGCTACTCCCTTTCGGACCTCTATGCGGATTTAGGCTGGTCTTTGTAGATTTGCATAGCGTGGCGTTGGTATTTTATTTCAGGATTACTTTTCAGCGTGTGATACCACAAGCCGCTGGGGTCGGCTTTTGTGATACCCTCCTTTCGGACTATGGTTCTGGTTGGAAAACTTTTTGGATCATTGGTGGCATATAGACACGGGCATTAGGGCCTTGGTCGTTTGGGACCGCCAAGTTTTGTACTATTCACATGTGGGAGGACTGAAAAGACGGCCGTTAGGCAAACTTCATTGACCCGGCGTCATGAGGATGCTGTGCCAGGCGCTCTTTTCTTTCCGAAGAGACTGTAATTCTAACCAAGTTATATTGATGGCTTTTTGCACATCTATCACTACATCTACACCGTGCCTCGTGTGCTTTCCATCGAAGTAAGTGGTTTTGCGCAGTAAATGCAGTCAGCAGTGAAGGTGGGTAATGGGGTACTGCTCTTCGACTGGGCGTTGTTGCCGCATTGCCCACGGACGAGGGCAGGACCCATGGTGGGGCAAATCGGGCGGTCGGGCGAGCACGTCATCCATGCCGCCCCTCCGCCGCCGTGTGTACAGTAATCCGTCTTTATCATCAAGCCTAACGCCATCCCTAAGAAGCACCGAGAAGCCCTACTCCACCAAACCATCACAACTACTCGCAAATCCTCTACATTGTAAGTGGTCCTCCCCTATTCTTGGTTGCCTCTCCATCGCTCCGTTCGGCATCACTACGCTTCTTTGGGTGTGTCCAGGGACTCGGACGGCTTTGCCGAAAATAAGCGCATCAGAATTGTAATCGGTAACGGCGGCCAGTTCGTTCCATCAGCCGAACCATTTGCAATCGCCTTTCCCTTGTCGTCACACTTGTACTCTACATATACTATGTTTGCGCCTTCGTCGTTCAGAGTCACCAGAACACTACTTACATCTGCGCGTCTGCAAACAGCTTCGATCAACCCCACATCCACCGCAAACCTCTACCGACCACTCTTTACCCAACGTTTCTTCTCAAACACCGCCAAAATGAGCGACAAGCAGGGCGTACACAACCTTCAAAAGTGAGTTTCATACGTGTCTTCTCTCCCGAGACATAGGCAACGTCATTTGCCATGGGTGCGGCTAACGCGAATGGGATCGTAGCAAGGCTGCATTCGACGAGGCGATGAACGACAAGGAGACCCTCATGGTCCTTGACTGCTTCGCGACATGGTGCGGCCCTTGTAAAGTGATTGCTCCCCAGGTTGTCAAGTAAGTCTCCATCGCGTCCCCCAGAAAGAGGTTGCGCATCTAACCCCGCGCCAGACTCTCCGACGTATACTCCAAGGCACGCTTCTATAAGCTCGACGTCGACGAGGTCCCTGATGTCGCTCAGGAGCTCGGTATCCGCGCCATGCCCACATTCCTCCTTTTCAAGGGTGGTGACAAAGTCGCCGAGGTCGTTGGCGCGAACCCCAAGGCCCTCGAGGCTGCCATCCAGGCCAACGTTTAAAACAGCTGCATAGTCTGCAACGCATTCTAAATCGCCTCGAAAGCATGAGTTATCCTATCTGCCAGTCTGGTTCTATACAGTTGGATGGATTGACATCGCTCAATGGGTCAGATTTGAATGATGACGGGCAAGTCGGAAATGGGGCACTATGATAACGTCTTTCGAATACCAAACGCTAGAAGTTCCCTACGTCCTAGCATTTGATGTCGTGCTGTGTTGCACACTTCGTCTTGAAAGCCCTGTTGGCTTACAATTGCAGTTTTTGTTAACTAGCTGAGATTTGTTACTCTTCCCCGCTGATTCCTAAGTGTTTACGGAAATGCCCGCGGAACAAATTCCGCGACATAGGAATGAGCTGTCCACATGTTCTTATTTGCTACGTGATGTGCAGATGTCTGGCAGTTAAAAAGTACCTTCTTCTTTGTGCTCAGCTTGAACTCCGTACAGACCCAATGTATGTTGCGCCCATCACATGATAATATCGATACGAAGAGCTTGCATGTAAAGTGGCCGCCGTGATGATAGTGAGCAGCAGTAGTAGTAGGAAATCAGCCTTCTTTTCAATCCTTGTCTGGCAGTATAGAGACTATGAGAGAACTGGGATAAGTGTACATCTGCAGATATATCTATGGCCCTTACGGGCCTGACCATTGCGACATCTAGGATTGCTTTGGTTTGAGGAAGTGTGGAAAACAGGGTTAACGCAAGTTAGATATCGCACGGACTTCAGGTATATGGATGCGAAGAATATGAGAAAGGAGTAGCGTTTTGACTAACAGTGATCGATTCTTCTCACTCAAACTTGTCCTAGTAGTTCTGTGTTGCGGTGACTATCGTCTAAGCAACTACTACGGTTTACTGACGACCAGCTTCATAGCCCTGCTTGTGGTCTAGAAATGAACCGTATGGCCTCTTGACGAGAAATCTACCGTGTCTGTGCGCGTGATGCCCATGGTCAAGTGATGCCCACCCCACCAGCTTTTCAAACTTCGCAAAACGCGTCATAACTCCACCAATATGGACCCGATTCAGGAAACGATTGCAGAAATCGAATCGCGCGAATCAGGAGATGATTTCTCGTACTCACAAATTGCGAAAAAGTATGGTGTTGAGCGTACTACGCTCGCTCGAAGACACCATGGCAAAACCCGACCTAACAAACTCGCTCATTACTCACTCGATCCACAACATGAGATGGAGCTCGTACAGTATATCAAATCGCTCACCGAGAGGTGTACTCCACCGTCCCGTACAATGATACGCAACTTTGCTTCATCCCTACTCGGTAGAGAGGCCTCGGATAGCTGGGTTTCTCGGTTCCTCCGCAGAAACTCCTCCCATCTCATATCACGCTGGCAGACAGGGATGGACAGGGAGCGTCACAAAGCTGATTCAGAGGCCAAGTACAGCTCATACTTTGAGCTGTTACACGATAAGATGAAGGAGTACGAGGTGCAGCCGTCTCATATCTTCAATATGGATGAAAAGGGCTTCATGATTGGAGTAGTTGGAAGATCGAAAAGAGTCTTTGATAAGGAGGTATATAGGCAAAAAGGAGTAACTGCAGCTATACAGGATGGTTCAAGAGAGTGGATAACAGTAATAGCTTGTATTTGTTCGGATGGTACAGCTGTTTCTCCATCTCTCATTTTCAAGTCAGCTGCCGGAGCTCTAAAATCGTCCTGGGTTGAGGCGATCGATCCCAAAAAGCATTCAGTCTTTGTCACCTCATCTCCCTCTGGCTGGAGTAACGATGATATAGGATTAACTTGGCTCAAGGAGGTGTTTGAAAGGGAGACTGGACGGTACGCTCGAACTGGGTACCAATTACTACTCGTTGATGGCCACTCATCCCACCTATCTATGGATTTTTTGGAGTATTGCCATGAACACAAGATCCTATTGGCTGTATTGCCACCTCACTCTACCCATACGCTTCAGCCGCTTGAAGTCGGGATGTTTAGTCCTCTCTCATCTGCCTACTCAACGGAGCTCGAAAACTACCTTCACCGCAGCCACGGGATCCTCCCAGTAGTGAAAGGAGACTTTTTAGGCTGTTCTGGAGAGCTTACTGTAGAACTTTCAAGCCTCCAACTATCAGAAAGTCCTTTGAGGCAACTGGGATATATCCACCCAACCCTGACCGAACATCAACTTTTCCAGG
>LR132412.1:0-24356 GCA_900634815.1 Paradendryphiella salina | reverse complement strand
CCCCCCCCCATCTCCCTTCCAGCCAAAAGGAGGGGCTTCCACACTTGCTAAGCCCTTGACATAGCCCTCGGATGCGCTGCAGAATCGTTCAAATAATCATGAATACAATACAGTCGGTTTTTATCGTTCCACCCATGCCACCGGCTCACTCCTGCCCATGGCATCGAAATAGGCGTCTAGAAAGCTAATTCTGCTCTGCTGGATGGTGCGCGTAGAGGGGGGGGGGGCGGGATCGAAGAGGAGGATGCGGTTCGTGCTGTGCTGTTCTGGTGCCCATTTTGGTCCCGGTGTTACTTGAATGATGTCCTTGTTCTGCTCCATACTGCTGGGACTCCACAATACCAACACTCTCCTCCCACAGATCCCCCATATACAAGCCACGGTTTAGCTCTCTGCCCATTCCTCTCCAGTATGCCCAGCGGCCGTGGTATTACTCCTTCCTCCAGCCTGTTACACGCGCTGTTGTAAGCGGGTCAGGGTGCGTTCGCTGCGATCTCGTAGCGTTATCACGTCGAGAAGCAGGGTCGCGAAATAGCGTGTCCAGCTCTTCCCCCCACGCTTCCCTGCGCGAAAACTTCCCTAGGGCGAGGGTAACGGAGAATTCGAATTTTACTATGGGAGATATGATGGTTTTGCGGAGGGAGACTAGGGCTGGGATTAGGCTGTGGGGGTCTGGGCGGAGGGTTAGGTTCATGGTGTGGTGGTATTTTTTGATGAGGAAATACGTTTCTAGGGTGGTTTCTTTGGATTTGGAAGAGTAGTGGCCCCAGGTTATGAGCTTAGGGGTCAGTGTTGGTACGATGTTGTTGATGGAGTGGGCCGAGTAGTATTCGCCTTCTGTTATTGCGCATGCTCCGGGGCCTTCCGAGAAGTGGTTCATGATCGGAGATTCGTCAGAGCTTATCAATAATCATACCTCACTAGGTTTTGTACCTTGAAGAAGTACGGTTTGGGTGTCCGATCTGCTGACAATGTTGAGATTTTGACCGTGGCTGTCCACGCAGAGTAGCCGGACCTCTTCAGTGACACGATTTGTGTGCCGACAGGAAGCGTTAGGCATGTCCATTACTGCTTGCTGATCATAGGTGCATGGGGTTGGATGGAGGTCGTGTACCTTGGACAATAGCCTGATGGAGACAGACATCATCGTTTGGGTTCGTCTCAAAGTTCGACACGTCCATGGTCGTCAAGTCGAGTAAATGAGGATATCCACAGTCTTGAAATATTGTGAAAGTTGCGTGGAGACAAGGGTATTCCAGTGAATCAGCAGGTCCCGTGGCAAGGGATATCTGTTATGAGCCAAAGTCGCCCCCAGCCCAACTTGTTAGTTGTATACTGCGCCTCTTGACCCGTCAAAGCTTGTCCATTCCGCTTCCCGCCACCTGCATAACCCCTCGGTAGCAACAAGGTTTTCACGGCCGTTTTCCTTGATAATAGTCTTCTATACATTCTCTGGTGCAATGAAGTCGTGTTTTGCTTAGCCTATCCCTTTACCATACGTGAAAAGAGAACTCTCAATCGGCGTTTTCCTGGTAGTCATAAGATCAGGGACTCACTTATTTAAGGATAAGAGGCTTTGACACAGCCTCATTGCCAGGAAACCCAAGTTTACCTTGCAGAGCAAGAGCCTTGAACTAAATGGCAATATCGAGTAGCAAGGAAAAGATGAGCTGTTTGGGGTTCACTTCCAACAAGTCCAAACTGTGCTTTTGCGAAAGCATCACGCAATTTGACAGGCCCGAAGACGTAACACAGTAAAATTTTGAAGCGTTTGGCGGATTGAGATGACGAATGCTGTAACCCAGCCCATGATTCACCGACCCTGGTCGTTTCATGATGTACTATCCACATCATACTCGACGTCTGTCCTGATCACATACTTGGCACCCTCTACTACTCCAGTACCCTCATGTAGCAATGCGCCTTGTGCTTCTCCATGTGGGAACACTGCCACACTACCCATGATCGGTTTGACAGGGTATGCATTGATAACTCCCTCCTTAACACTGGGGATGAAGAAAGTTGTCTCGCCGCCCTTGAAGTCGTCGTTGAGGTAGATAAGGAAGGTGAAGAGTGAGGATTGGCGAGCGTCGGATGGGGAGGCATCGTATTGGTATGCGTCCGTCGCCGGGTCGATGCCAGAGGGTGGCCATGCACCGTCTGTACGAGTCAGTAAGTTTCATGAATAGAGGAAACGAAATAGACTTACCAATATGGCAGCGATACTCAGCGCCTGGCACGTATCGATACACTCTGAACCGACGGTTGATACCTCGTACTTGCTTGCCAGCCACGCTCTCGGGAACAAAAGATTTCACCCTGGACCAGAGCTTATCGTGGAATGCTTGATCGATAATCCAGTAGAAGTTGTGTGCAAGCACACTTGTGTCTTCGCCTTGTGGCCGCATTGGCGCATCCGGTATGAAGTCTATAGTCTCTCCAGCCGCAATGATGGCTGAACATTCCTCTGGGGATAGGACGTCCTTGATCAGGCGGAGGTTGGGCACGATGGGATGCTTGAAGCATTCCGTTTTGGGCCCTTCGCCTAGCAGCACAGCGTCATCTTGCGAAGCGTACAAAATGGCAGGATGAAGGTTTGGCGGCTTGCGCTGTAGACCTTCGGTAGTCTCAATGATTCGGAAGCAGTCCTTGAGGTCTGGGGAGCATGATGTGAAGATGGACTTGTCTTCGACGCTCTTGCGTACCTGGCGAGTGGGCTTACTGGTACTTTGCAGATTCCAGGTATCCTGTAGTGAGATACCTGAAGTGACATCTGCACCGTGGGTTGTAACATCGGTTGGTCCGGTGACTCTGAGGATCATATCCAGCACTTGGATCAGTTCGTCGTTGTGAGCATTTGCGCCTACCACGTCGTGACTTGGTACTTGTACATGGATACTGAGACCAGAAACAACATCTAGAGTGCGCACCCAACGGCATAGAGCACCCAATGTTGGTGTCTCTTTCCTGATGCGCATTTCTGCTAGCAGGATAAGAGCATCCCGGTACTTGGAGTCCGTCAAGGCCCCTGATATGCGCGCAGTAAGATTGCTACCATCTGGGGTTTCGCTTAGCCTTAGTCGTTCAAAAGAATGGTCCCGGACATACCAGCTGAGTTTAGGCCGGTAGTGCATGCTTGACGGAAGTCATACACAGCTGTCCTCAAATCTTTGCATGCTTTGGACTTGATCAGGAGGGGATGCTCTGAAAGCGTCCGAAGAGTCTCTACTGCGACCTCAATTTCTTCGGATGAGATTACTGAGTGTACACTTGCTGGCTCGAGTGGGTTCGCCTCTTGTGGTGGGCTTGGAATCCTATTGGCCTGCTTTTTGACCGCATTTGTGTGCGCGGTGGTGCGCTTCCGCTTTGCCATTTTGTGCTGTGAATTCGATGGAAGGGTAGGCTTGTTACCTGCGTCGTTCACTTAATGTGCCAACTGTGGCAGAGTCCAGTGGAAGGTCGGCTGTTGCACTCATTACCTAATGCCGGCACGTACGGTGGCGGGTATAGAATTCTGCGGTCCGTGCCACTAGCGGGGAAATGTGGGCAGAAGCCCACTGTGGTCGAACATCCACTACTACAACGAGACTCTACGACACTGGTGATATTACGTAACACGTTTCATACTCGGGCGAGCCCCTACACTACCTGTTGTCATTTTCTGTCGCTTAATGGCATGGGTCCATCTCACCGACTGCCAGATCATGGATACCTATGGCTGACCGGTTAAGTACCTAGGTACGCAGATGAAACTCCACTACGCTAATACTAAGAGCCGAATACCAAAGTACCGCGGTAGTTTGATACGGGCTTCGGAGATAAGAACGAACAGTGGGCCGGCATGTTTTTAGCGGACAGCGTGGAGTCTGTTAGAGGGCGTAGATAATTAGATTGCTTTCTTTGCTTTCGACCCCTCTTGCAATACTCTTCTCTCTTCACAACTTCAACAACACACACCTCAATACCTTCACAATGTCTACCTCCTACTCATTCTATGAGGCCTCCGTCCCGGTGATGCGTAGCATGGCCAAAAGCGCCATCGGCTTCCTTACCGCCGCCAAAGGGGAACTGTCCAACGCGGACAGCACCCTACCATCCGAGAAGGAGTTGCTTGACGCCAAGATCGGTGACATGCTTCCTCTTCGCATGCAGCCTATTCTCATCGCCAAGTTTCAGACTGTGGCTCTCGAAAGCCTCAAGCTGAGCTCGGCCACGTCACCAGCCATGGACCCCTCTACCTTCTCGTCCTTCGATGACCTCATCAACTTCTTCAAGCAGCTCGTTGCTGTCTTCGATGCTGTTGACGAGAAGGCGTACAACGAGAGCGCACAGAAGCCCGTCGACGTACTTATTGCTGGCAAGACGCTACAAATGAGTGCTCTAAACGACTACACGAACAGCTTCGTTATCCCCAACAGCTACTTCCACCTCAACGCTATCTACATGTTGTTGAGGAGCAAGGGGTTTGCCTTGGGCAAAGGGACTTACATTGGTGGCTTTATGAGCGAGCAGTCACAGAAGGACTGGGCGCCATTGAGGGCTTAATTGCAAAGAAAGGTTTTGGTGTTGGTTGGATGCTACCGGTTATACAGTGACACAAAACGATGTGTTGTTGAATAGGTGAGACCTTGAGAAAGTCTAGCCATTTTCATTCGTCGTGATTAGGCCAATACCAACTCATGATACACCACTGCTTTCTCTAAATTCCCGATTGCAGTATGACCATGCTCTTTCAATTGAACATGTAGATTAAGTTCACTTATCGAAAGAGTCCCGCAGTTTCTCAAAGTGCTCCCGTGTTCCTTCCCCAAGCTTTCCTTCGACATCAGCTAAGATCGTACAGACCAAGCTGTAGTTGTTGCAAAGGAACCTATCTTTCTTCCTTGCATCACTAATTCCCTTGCTAAGCTTGGTAATATAGGCGTCGTACTCGCTCCTCAGCCGGCTCACAGACACACTGACCGGTTCGTCATCGCCTGCTTCAGACGAAAGCGCTAGTATACCCTGTAGCAGGTTTGCAAATTTTTGCGTAAGAGGAGTTGGTGCTGTCGAAGTGGTGCTGGAGGAGCTTGAAGACAGGAGTGCTGCCCCCGTAGAGGGACGACCGGGTAAGGATGCGGTGATTTTCTGGAGTGAAGTGCAGTGCATGTCCAGAACTTGCTGGAAACGCGGCCACAGTAACATGTTCGTTGCGTTGATGTAGCCCTCAACAGTCGGCACTTTTCTTCGCTGTAACTCAAATGCAAAGTGCTGATTGAGTCGCACACAGAGTAGAATACCGAGTGTGTCAGTGGTGGCTTCTACAAGCGATTTTGTGACTGCCTGACCGACTGCTAACGTAGGCTCGAAGATAGAGTTGAAGGTCCGCGAGATGGCATGGAAGTTTTGGGTAGGAGCAAAGTATGTGGATATAAAAGTGTACTCGAAACAAGCATTATCGATGAGAGCAAGGTTGAAGCTGCGAAAAGGCACTTCTAGGTAGTGGGCTGACTTCTCGTCCTCGGCTACGTTTGCAGGCAGAGCATTGACAGAAGAGCTCTTCAGGGCGTCGCGGCGGCGTCCTAGTGAGAAGGCATCATAGGTGGCTGGCGCATTTCGCGATTGGCCAAGCAGCGTGCCACCTCTTCTGGCGCTTGGATCTTCACCCAAGACATCGTACTTGTCCATGGCATGTACTTTGATCTTCTCAAGCGCTCCCCGATATCGACTAAAGTGATTGAGGTAGTACCAACGCATCGTGTAAACGTATGCTTGCGCAATCTGCTGCGCGAGCTCTGCATGGTGTTTTGCCAGAAAAGCGTACAGATCCTTGTATTTTAGAAATGCTTGTTGTTGGATGATTTGTGCATTGATAGAGGGGGAGCGGATGGCCTTGATTTGCGCCACTATGTAGTCTCGTATTCGTTCAACTGCGCGGTGAGTAAGGTTATCCAGCAAAGGTTTAACGTCCCTGACAGCCATCAAGTCTGGGTGGTCCTGGGCTTTGTCATTGATTGTTCTGGATCGCTTCTCGACTTCTGCGAGAGCACGCACGAAAGCCTCGTCGACGGGGCCTTCGGCAATCTTGCGCACGATAGCTGGCGAGATGCTAACGTCTTCTACCGCAGGCCCCAACAGTTTCTCAACCACTTTACGATTCTCCAATTTTGTGTTCAAGGCAATCGATCGGTTCTGCAGGGATTCAATCTCGGCCGAGACCGCCTCGAGGTCTGACTGGAAGTGTGTAAGGTTTGCCTCAACCGACTTGAGCACCTCGTCGCACGCCAATATGGACTTGTGTAGATCCTCAAACTTGTCTTTGTCCTTGTCGTCTGGAGGCACAATGAGCAAAGACACGCGACACGGGATACAAGCACATACATTCTTCGACTGATTGTGCGCTATATGTATGTACAGGAGTGGGTGGCTGTTGCTCCGCTGTTCTCTCCGCCACAAAGTCTTGCAAGCTCAGACCCTGGAAATCAACATGCTCTTCCAATTCTTCAGGCCTTCGGAGCGTGTTGCCGACGCCGTCCCCATTAGTCACGGGCAGGTTGCGCGGTGGTCCTCCCATTATAGACTCGAGCACGTGTACAGGATCGGGCACGTTTGGGGGAGCTCCGCCTGTCTGCCGCCTGCGCAGTCCGCCATTGGGCAAGCGCGCAGACAGCGGCAAGCTTGCGGTGGATGCACTGGGAGACACGAGTGGCGTCAGTGAAGAGGAGCGCGGGTTCAAGCCAGGTCTCACGGGCTGGGCTGGAGCTGGGTAGCCCCTTCGAGGCGCCGGCGAGCGGGATGTGTGTCGCGGCGGCGGCGTGCCAGTGGGGGTCGAATACGAGGAAAGCCTATCTAGTCCCCACATGTCGGATCTATAGCAAGCCAGAAGTACTTGACGAGCGCGTAGAGAAGATGGCAGGTAGCGGAAGGCAAGTGAGGACAAGTTCCCTGGCACGCGAGGATGCCGGCGATTGTTTAATCCGACGCTAGGCAGGGATATGCTAGCGCCGGCTTGCCCCTCGCGCCTGTCCAAAATCAAAATCCAGACACGCAGACTTCTCTCTCCATCTCCATTAAAGGACCGCTGCCCACCCCACTGCTCTTCGACCAGCAGCCCGACTTCACACGCTTCCTCCCCCGTCGCAAACAACTCTCATTCATCACCATGGCCGACGACGCGCAGGTACGTTCCCGAGGACCCCCCAACCCCGCATGTGCTCTTTACCCCACCCTGCCCAGCCTCGTCGCCAGTTGCGCCCCAACGTCCTGGTCTCTTGCGCCTTCTTCCCACACCCTGTACTGACTGTTGTCTGTAGCATGAGCACACTTTCGACAGCGCCGATGCCGGTGCCTCGACCACGTACCCCATGCAGTGCTCTGCTCTGAGGAAGAACGGTTTCGTCTGCATCAAGAACCGCCCTTGCAAGATCGTCGACATGAGCACCTCCAAGACCGGAAAGCACGGCCACGCCAAGGTCCATCTGGTCGCCATTGACATCTTCACCAGCAAGAAGCTGGAAGAACTCTGCCCGTCCACCCACAACATGGACGTCCCCAACGTCAGCCGTCGCGAGTACCAGCTCGTAAGTAGCCTCACGCGCCACTCACGCACTGCATTCCTCGGCTAACCATGCATCCAGCTCGACGTCACTGACGATGACTTCCTCTCCCTCATGTCTGACGACGGCTCCACCAAGGATGACGTCAAGGTTCCCGACGGTGAGGTTGGTGACAAGATCAGGAAGATGTTCATCGACGATGGAAAGGACACCAGTAAGTCACACATCAAAGCACATGACGACCCACTCATGCTGACCTGCCATTAGACGTCATTGTCCTTACTGCCATGGGTGAGGAGGCTTGCATCGATGCCAAGGAGGCTCCCAAATAAACGACTAGTTGGTTATGTAGACTGTTTGACAGGAAGCGGGGCGCGGAATGCGAACAGGCTACGGTTGGGGCTGCGACACTCTTTGCAGACCTTGTGCAAAGTCGCAGCTCTGTGGCAAGCGTAGCATTCTCCAGTGCGTGCGTCTTGCTAGAGTTTCTTCGGACGGATTTGGCTTCTTTGCATTGCCATGTGTGGGAAACGTATCACGAATCATTTCCCTTCCTAGATATATCCCTTACGCCTACGGCAATGAATAAAAGGTGATGATGTTACGGCAATTGGCCATTTTCCCATTGGCTACCTGAGCTCGGTGACGGCAATTTTTTGTTTTCGCGCTAGTCAAAGCGAACTTTAACTTCAACGTTTGGTGCTGCTAACATTGTGCAACTTTCAGCCTTCGACTTCCAATTTCAGAACTCATACTTAGGTGCCTCCCTAGATCGAGCGCGCTTTACTGCGTTCGCTGATATACCATCTATTGGAGCGTGCAACCTATGCATTTTCGACGACGTTGGGTGGCTCGGCGCTAATGAAATAGAATAGCCGAAGAGAGACAGGCTATTCCATGGCGACTAAAGGTCCAGTTTGTGGCGTCGAAAATTGCCGTTCCAGACGCTACGAGGAAGGCGAGGATGGGTACCTTTACTGTCAAAACGGACATCAGCAGGCTGGCCTGGTGCGCGGAGAAGACGACGACGATTATGTATCAGCCGCCCGAACGGTTACCCGCAAAAAGAAGACAGTCGATGAGGATGACAAAACAACGAACAAAGTCTACAAAGGTCCACAAGCTTTTGATCTCTATCTGAAATCCCTTCAACTCATAATACGGCATCAGATATGGTTCTTGGTACAGGATAGAGGATTGCCTGCTGAGCTCGAAACCATAATTCATGATCTTTGGGCACTGCGCATCGCCCAACTTGAAGACAAGATTGCGTCGAACGAAGACCCCTCATCAAACCCTCAGTCTCAGTCGCAGATTTTCAATACCCTTGAAAGCGATGATGATGCTACAGATACTGAGAAAGGACACATCAGTAGTGTTAAGGGAAAGCGAGGCAAGAAGTTGTCTGCTGCACCAAATCTAAATGATTGTCTCTTACTGTGTTACCTTGGCATCACAACACTCAGGCTACCATTCACGCCCGGCGACTTTTACACATGGATCACCGAGGGCAAGCTGGCTTATCGCAGGGCCATCAAGCTGTTGCCACTTTCCATGAGAGACCGTCTACCACCTGTTTATCGCGCCGTTCTCGATCCGAGCGCACCGCTCACATACACGCGATTCTACAAGACACTTATAGATTTGCAAATAAGTTACGATATGGACCACAGCATCCTTTGGCCGCCTCTAAATTTTCCGCTGCTGGTCTTTCGCTACCTGAAAGAGCTCGCGTTGCCACTAGAACTTTACGATGCGACGAGACGATTGGGAGACTTACTTGGTCACAATTTCGCCCCACATTACGAGGGCAAGAAACGATTGGGTTTACGCCATCTTCCCGAAGCGCAGTTAATAAGCTGCCTAATTGTCTGCATCAAGGTGCTTTATCCACTCGATCATGAGAAACGCTGCTCAGAGTCTTCGACAGAACGTACTGTGACGGCGATGGATTGGGACGTGTGGTGCAATGAGATGAGCGTCGTGCATGATGATTCACGGGAGGATACTGGGCTCTTTACGAGCGAGGAAATGACGAATCTACAAGGAGAAGACGTCTTGTCTATGGCTTCTGAAGAGATTGATCAATACCTTGATTTTTATGCCGACACATTTCTTGACGACGCGGAGATACAACGCACCAAGGATACTGACGACTTTCGAAATGCGTTATACAACATGTTTCCCAGCGGAAGTGAGACCAAACACCCACCAAAACAGATGGCTGGCGAAATCTCTCTGCAACGGAAGCTAGACGTTGTCAAAGCGGTCCACAGTGCTATGGGGATAGTGTCGGATGCGACAGATAGAGATGGAAGACATTTGCGATTAGGACAAGTGTATCCATTGTGGAAAACAGAGCACGATCTTCCAGAAGCTGCAAGGGTACTTTATGAGAAGTCTGCGAGACTGGCAGGGTTGTCGATGAACATGCTTCTGCTGGCGGTGAGATTCACCGAAGCAAGAGTGGAACAGTGGAAAAAGGCGCAGAGGAAGGACCTTTGACCGACTGGGGTGAATTTGAACTTGATCTTTTCCACCCAGAAAGGGATTCCGAGGTGGAAACATCAATACTGTCAGATCAACTAGTCTCAAGTACTGTTCATTGCTAGTTCCAGCAGGGGCACCAAATTCGACAGGGTATCATTGTTGATGAATCAAGCAGATGAACACAAGGAACCGTTATCCGAATCATACACAAACTCCCCAGTGCGAGTCAACCATTCCCGAAGCTACTCTAATATGCACACTGTACCTCGTTGCAGGCAGACGTTTCTGTCAACGCGAGATCGAGCCTGCTGTGCCTAGGTAATGTCAGTAACATGGGTATTACGAGCGACGGCTTCAGCACACGACCCAAAGTCTATATACACACGCATATACGAGAAGCCTCAGCCCATACTTCGATTCTCTATGCAAATATTCCTCCTGTGTACAATGAAAGGCCTCGCACGTGAGGGGCATGCGCAGGCGCTAGTCGCTTAGACGTTAGGGCAGAAAGCTCGGACGCCCACACTGCCAATTCGTTCTTCCACTTCGCCTCGACTGTCAATCGACGAACTTCGACACCAAGATCCAGCAACACCGCAAACATGCAGATCTTCGTGAAGACCCGTACGTTGCATAGTACCTTTTTTATTGTTGGAATTATACTAATGGCGCTGTAGTGACGGGCAAGACGATCACCCTCGAGGTGGAGTCCTCTGACACCATCGGTACGCATACCCCTTCAGCAACAGACGACCGCAGCGCAACGCATCGCATCGCACGCAGCACTCCCAAGGCGATGACTTTGGCAGGAATTCGGGGCTGACAGTACGGACAGACAACGTCAAGTCCAAGATCCAGGACAAGGAGGGCATTCCCCCGGACCAACAGCGTTTGATCTTCGCCGGAAAGCAACTCGAGGATGGTCGCACCCTTTCCGACTACAACATCCAGAAGGAGTCGACACTCCACCTGGTCCTCCGTCTCCGTGGTGGTATCATTGAGCCTTCACTCAAGGCCCTTGCCTCCAAGTACAACTGCGACAAGATGATCTGCCGCAAGTGCTACGCACGCCTACCACCGAGGGCTGTCAACTGCGTACGTCATCACATTGTCCGATGGAAAATATCGGAGCAAGCCGGATCGTAGGCTAACAGTCAGCAGCGCAAGAAGAAATGCGGTCACACCAACCAGCTCCGCCCCAAGAAGAAGCTCAAATAGACGATTCGCTCCTATCGGCGTCTGGCGAAGAGAGTATCGGGGTTGGTGGAAACGAATTGCAACGATTGCATGCGATGGATATGAGGGCAAGGTCACTACTACTACTTTCGCGGCACATGCCACCATCAACGGCGTGCTTGTCTTGTCTCCGATTTGAGACTTCATGAAGGGAACCGGGCATGTAGAGTGAATCGATTCAAATTCAAACACCACCAGCTTCGATCTTTTCATTCCCAGCCATGTCCTGGCACTTGTGCTGGGCTATCACTGTCCATCGTGCGTTGACTGGCAATGGTATAGATCACGTGATGACGTGTCGTAATCGCACCATCATGACGTCATGTGTCTCCCATCGTGAAGCTTGGTAGACGACCAAAGGTGAATCCTGCCAGGCCACAAATGAGGGCAACTTTACATATGCCAATATGTTGTTTTGTAGGATGACGTCTGGGAGCCGTTGGAGGGCTCGGCAGGAACGACTTATCAGTACGAACACTACAGATAAAGGCTCACGAAAAGTGCAATGGTGCGGGGCAGACCAACTTGAATCAAACGCCTGTTTTACGGTCACGATTTGGGGACAAGAGATTTTCTGCTTTTTTTTTCTTTATTCTGAGATGCGATCGTACTGAAGACATGATACACTCTAGCACATGCAAACAAGTGCGTGTGCAGAAGAGGAAAAAAACAACGAAGAGATTCTAAAAACACACATACCCTTTGCTTGAAACTGACAAAAAGAAGTCATCAGCAATACCCCTACTCTTCATTCCCCGCCAAAGACGTCGTAACCTCTGTGTTCGTGAATCGCCAGAGACGCTCAGCACATGCCATGAGGATTCTCCCTACCCACCCCAAGTCATTTTCCAATCCGGGTCAGTGAACAGGTGTGAAGATGTTAAAAGGTATGATGATATCCGCACACTAATACTCCGCCGTAAATGCCCCACCCCCACCAAGCAACGTGCACATGATCGTATTGTTGTTACGGAGAAGGCGGAGGGGATGATGCATGTGAGCGAAGGAAGCGAGAAACAAATAACAAAAAAGTGCTCGACTTCCCGCTATACAACGAGAAAAGGGAAGAAAAATTGGTATCATAACGCCTCGCTATGCAGGTAAGAAAACAAAGTGGCAAGTTTGAAAAAAAACAAGGGGTTTGGATATCGTTTGTTTGTGTGATTGACATCGGGTTCGTTGCCACGGAAGATTCGAGAGTACGCTGCACTGTTGAACCGAGGTTCGTGCTCAGTAGCACAGCGGGTTATAGCCTGTTGGAGATTCGTCTGTAGCGTCCTGAGAAACAAGCAGTGATAGTGGTGAGCGACTCATACGCGAGGCTTCTTCCAGTAGTATTGCTATGACTTGTCAGCTATACGTCCTTATGAAAGCAGCAAAATAAGTGCATGGGAATAGTACATACCTTGTGTGTCTTCCTGACAGAACGCAGACCCGTGCTACGAGTGCCGGCGGTGATGGTTTCGCGCCTCATCTGGTTTGTGTCCATCTCCGGAACATAGTAGAATTCATTCTCAAGTGGCTGGCCAGCAGCGTCCTTGCCAGCACGAGGAATCTCGCCAATGCAAGGAGTGTCGTCCAAGATCCTCTTAAGATCATGGGTGGAGAGTTGAGGGAGAGGTGTCGAGGCGCCCTCAGCGTCCTTGTCATCCATGCTCCCTGTAAGACAGGCCTTCAGTTCGGCTGGAAGGTTGCTGTGTATGACAGAAAGAGGCTGAGAGTGGATGCGAGAGAAAGCCAGCTGGTTGATGACGTGGTTCTTAATGGGTGACTCTTTGTAGCGGAGAGGCTCTGCACAGCGGCGTTTTGGGGAAGGCGATACTAACGGAGCACGCACGCGCGGGCTGTTGGACTGCATGGGCGTAGCTGTGTTGAAGGATGCAAGGCCGTTGAGCAGGTTCTGACCAAAAGGCCCAAAGGAATGCACAACAGGATCATTCTCTTCATCGTTGTCGGAAAAGTCGTCGGCCGCAAAGTTGATGCTCACCTTAGGGTCAACAGCAGCCTCTGCGTCGTGACTACTCCTTGAACTAGGAAGAGAAGGCCGAATGAAGGTTTGATCTGCAGACCCAGGAGTGTTGACACTAGGGCTGGTTTCGCTGGTATCAGCATCTTCGAATACTTGAACGGGTCCGGGTTGGCTGTTTGTGTTGAGACCGGCGAAAGCAGGACGGCGGACAGGGCTTTGAGAGACGGGTGACCGTGGTACTGCGGGAGGGCTGGAACCGAAGTTTTCAGGAGCACGGCGTGTTGGAGTGGGCATGCCCTCTTCTTCCGACTCCCAGGATAGCTTCGGAGTGGGGACGGACGGCCAAGCGATCATCACGCGGGTATCCTGTACATCCAACATGATTGCCGTCTCAGGGTTCTCTGACATGTACGTATCTCCCTTGCTCAGCTCGAAGATGCGGCCCTTGCAGTGGATCTTTGCCCCGTTCCACCCCAGACACTCGACCTCGATGTAGCCATGCGGGTATAGCGCGCTTGGCGCGTGGTAGGCAGCTTGGACGTGGACGCGTGATATGAGGCGGTTGGTAGAAAGCTGATAGTCGGAAGTATTGGAACTTCTTCCCATGCGCAGGATTTCGCCGTCTGCTGCGAGGTCTACCGTGGGTACAGCGCCGAGAGGGGTCCGTTCAGACAGAGCGGAGAAGGTGCGTTCAAAGCCCGGCCGGGCATGGCGGGGCGACGAGGAAATAATGTTGGTAGACGACGTAGGCTGCGGAGTCGGGTAGTACTTTAGCTGCTTGGGGAAGGTTGGCGAGTCTTCTTCGAACTTGCGTTTGGACGATGTCGGACGCGGAAACGGCGAAGAAGAGAAAGGCCCATCTTCGCCGAAGGCCGGAAGAAGTGTTGGTGTGGCCTTTCGCACCCGCTCCGGCTGTAATTCTGTTGACTGGATGAGGGATTGCGGCAACGCCTTGCTGGGAGAGACGTCCATATCGCCTGTGGAGCTCCTAGGACGCGAGACACGGCGTGTCGATGCCTGTATAAAGGTAATGGAGACGTGTCTTGGGGGAGACGTGATAGACGGCGGCTGCAGAAGCGTGTCAAAGACGCAAAGGTAGCCGCGAGGATGTATGGAAAAAAGAAAGACGTGGGCTAGGAACAGGAAAAAGCCATTCAATTACGAGGCAACGCGGTTACGACACGGGTCGATGAAGAGGTCGCGGTCGCGGTTGTGGTAGCGTGAATAAGCTCGGACCGGAGCCTGCCATGAGGAGCCAACCGGAATTGGAATTCACTACGGTTTCCCCCCTCGCAATACAGGGCCTCCTGCATTTTCTGAATACAATCCGTGACACTCTACGTATCTTGTCTTCGCTAGGGTTTCTTTGATCGTTCACATCTGCACGCATTGCTGCCTGCAACCATGTCAAAATTCGCTCTCGTCGACGACAGGTGCGTTCGTACGCCTGGGGCACGAGCAAGACCAGAACGTCTATGTCATGTTTCCACCCTCGGCTGTAACTTGATTGTCTATGCCGTGCCAGCCCCTCTATGCTGCAGCTCATCCCACATCATCCCACAGTCATTGGTAATTTCCACGCGCTGGGCTTAGATCATCCACTGTCATCGTTGCAAATCCAGCATACAAGTATTTCCTGTTGAAATGTCAAACACGCAAGTTGTCCCTATTACTATCACAAATGTGAACTACGTCCACTGCACGCATGTCTACCAAGATCTCAAGCTGCTGCGCGCTCTTACATACGTATCGAGCTGGCCCGTAACTCTGGGCACACCAGAAGACCCAGAAGATCGGCATGCAAGTGAAAAGAAAATCTTCGTGCAGCAATTGACGCAATTAACGCGAACGCAAACATTTTTGTGTCCAAAGTGGAGCTGTGAAAGACGCGAAACGACGTATGGACGCGTCTGGTGTGAAAAAGGTGGCCAGGCGAGCGCACGGTGACAGCGCTTCGGCTGAACCAAAACCGGCTGCAATCGATCAATCGATAACGTGAACCCATGTTTTTGTGCGTCAGCAATCCAGAAGATGGATGGCATTGTCCAGGAGTAAGGGTACGGATTGCCCAGCCGATGGAGGGGGGATAACCTCTACGATATATTGTCTGATGCTGGACGCGATCCTGACACCAGGACGCATACAATCCAACATACGGCCGACTTTTAATAAAATGGCCGACTGCGCGAAGGCAAATACTTGAATTGATATTGGTCGACTGGTGACAGTACAAGGATAGATAGCTGTCGTGTGCTTGAGGAAGTTGCGACGCGATGATTGGCTGCGAAGATCCATAGTTATTCTCAAATGAGACGTCTGAGCCCCGCTATTGCTTCGGAGCATCGGCGAAACCTTGATCCCGGGCAAAAAGTTCGAAAGTTCGAACAAGGGTCTAGCCTAGAATTTCCAGCGACGAGAAAGCGCAACCAACAACCTCAACAATGGCGAAATCAAAGACTGTAACCAAGAAGACCGAGCAGGCGACCGAGGCGCCTCTCACCAGCAAAACCACGAATGGTACCCCATACCAGCTGGACCCGGCGCAAGTCGAGCGCGCGACGAAAGCGCTCGTTGCGCACATGAAGAAGCACGTCGAGCAGAAGCAGGAAGAGGCACCGAAGAAGAGCTTGGCTGCTGATGAGGACGAGGCTGAGGAAGTCGACGAACCTATCTTTCTCAGCCTTTCGACAAAAAAGCAGATTGGCAACACCAAGAGCTTGAAGCCTGTCGCTATGTATGGTCGCATGTCTTTAAAAACTCAGCGCATTACTGACAGCCTGTAGCAAGCTCCCTCATCCTATTATTTCTGAAGATGTCCGGATATGCATCTTTACCAAAGACCCGCAAAGAGCATACAAGGACCTCGTGGCATCCGACGCCTTCCCTGCCGCCCTCCGTGGAAAGGTGCAGCGCGTACTTGGCGTAGACAAGCTCAAAAAGCGATACAAGGCATTCGAGCAGAAGCGTGCACTACTTGCAGAGTACGACGTCTTCATGGTCGACGATCGTGTCGTCAAGATCGTCGCAGAGTGCTTGGGCAAGGTTTTCTACAAGAGCAAGTCCAAGCGCCCAATCCCCATCCGTCTTACTGCTGGCGCATACATCGACAAGAGCGCAAAGAAAGACGCAAAGGAGCCCCAGAATGTGGTGGGAACACCGCAAGGTGTGGCAAAGGAAGTTGAATCCGCCTTGAACTCGACGTATCTTAGCATGAGCCCGTCGGCGAACACGTCGATCAAGGTCGCCAACCTCTCCATGACCCCTCAACAGATCGTCGAGAATACCGCTGCCGTTGTATCTGAAGTTGTAAACAAGCACGTTGGACAGGGCTGGCGCAACGTCCGCAGTCTGCACATCAAGGGTCCGGCGACAAAGGCGCTGCCCATTTGGCTCGCCGACGAATTGTGGGTAGAGGATAGCCAAGTCCGCGATGGACCATACCAAGGTGCAATCACAGAGGGCTCAGCCAAGGGCAAGTCTGCAGAGCGCAAGCGAAAGTGGGATGAATGGGAGGAAGAGCTGCTGGATGATGAAGCTCTTGCGGCAAAACAGGCTAGGAGGGAAGCGAAGAAGGCAAAGAAGACTGAGAAGAAGAGTTCGATCAGCAAAGATAAGAGGAAGGCAATGAAGCAAGATGCACTACAGTCAGTACAGACGCCTTTGATTGCTGGTTAAGTCTGTTGCAAGCATCGATGCATGGCGCGGCGCACTTGGTGTTGGCGTTCTGGTGTTCAAAAGACATGTTTGACAGTATACCCGTATACCACGGGTGGATATACCGCAATGTACACTCTTTGCATTTGTGCCAGCTTTTCCATCTTCACACAACTATGACACGATGCGATCTTTGATCCCCTACTCTACCATGGGGTCTTGCAGGTAGAATGACGCTTTGACCACGCCCGGGTGTACCTGCCTCGGCCTGATGCTAACGTCATGCAGCGCGTCTTAGACCTGACGCACGCCTCTTGCGCTCTCAACTTGCGCCTCCCAACCTCCAAAACACTACACTTCTTGCACAACCTTTACAATGCTACATCTCCTTCCTATCTCGACCTTGCTTCTGGTGACACAAACTTTGGCTTCGCCTCTCGCACGTAGCGAGTCTAAACCTCTTCCGCTGCTCATCTGGCATGGCCTGGGCGACAACTATGCTGCAGATGGCCTGCACAGTGTCGGCGACCTCGCGAACGAGACGAACCCAGGCACCTTTGTATACTACATCCGACTCGATGAAGACGCTGGAAGCGATCGAACAGCGACGTTTTTGGGTAATGTGACCGAGCAGATCGCCCAAGTCTGCGACGACATTTCAGAACACGAGGTTCTGTCTCAAGCGCCAGGCCTCAACGCTTTAGGCTTCTCCCAGGGAGGGCAGTTTCTTCGCGGTTTGATAGAAAGATGCGGAGATCGCGTAAACGTCAAGAATTTGGTCACTTTCGGAAGCCAGCACAATGGTATTGCAAAGTATCAGCTCTGTAAAGACGGTGATTGGCTCTGCAAAGGCTACATTGGCTTACTCAAGGCAAACACATGGGGTTCCTGGGTTCAAGGACATCTTGTTCCTGCGCAGTACTTCAAAGCCACCAACGAAACCACAGGCGAGCCCGCAGACGAATACCTCGAGACTTCCAACTTTCTTGCCGACATCAATAATGAGCGGAAGCTGAAGAATGTCACCTACGCAAAGAATCTCGCAGCGTTGGACAACTTCGTCATGTACGTGTTCGAGGATGACACTACAGTCATACCAAAGGAAAGCGGCTGGTTTGCGTACACCAACACCACTAGTAATGAGGTGACAGACCTGAGAGATCGTGATATCTACAAAGAGGACTGGATTGGATTGAAGAAGCTGGATGAGATGGGCGGTCTACATTTCAAGACTACAAAGGGTGGACATATGGACTTGGGCGACAAAGTATTGAAGGATGTCTTCAAGACATATTTCTCTCCTGAGAAGACAGTATTGGATGGTCTTGTTGAAGAGGTGCAAGAACTCTTAGAGTTGTAGAAAGTGGTTGTAAACGCGGCGCGCTATAAATGAAAGTGCCTTAGTAAAGCTTACCAAACGAACGTGTGCGACCTAATATTAAACGAATGCACAGGTAGTGGGTCACTCAGGATATAAGATGTTATGCCGAGTGGAGATCGATAATCGCTTCGTTGCCACAGGCTGTGTTTACCATAGAGTGAAGTCAGAAAATAAGGGTCTCCACGCCTAGTAGATATACCTGTCCACTGTCGTACGCTGAGTTCCCTCTACGACCGGGAGCGTAGCGTGACTCGTATCTAAGTTTGTGCTCTCAGCCTCATCAAGATTCCCGGAGCAGATTTCGATGCACACAATGGTTACTTGAACCTCTTCAAGGGTATTTGAAAGTCGTTACACTTACCTACGCCGAGACTGCAGCACGACATATCCGAAATCAAAGACGACTAGTCCTCCAATCATTCGGGAATCCTGTGTGCGCTCCCCTCCCCCGACCGGGGTTTTACGGCAGACGTCATGCTTGAGTGGGTCGCGTTGAGCATCAGCCCATAGCGACACTCCACGCCAGTGCTACTCAAAACGAGTTAGCCTTGGCCTCTCCATCCTTTAAATTCTCCAAAGTTCCCCAGAACCCTTAATTCAACAGACCTGCCCATCGCGGCCCCTCTCCACTCTCACAATTCTCACTCTGATCGCTAACGCCGAGTTAAGCTTTATCGATAAGCTTTTTGCCAGCATCGCGATCGCATTGGACTTGGGGAAAAAGCAGAAACCAAGATGTCGGTTTCAGCACTGTTAAAGAGTCGGGTTCGGAGACCGAGTTATCTCAAGAAGCTTGCGAAAGCTGAGGATTTACTGCATCACTTTCCCAATGGAGCATACATTGGTTGGAGTGGTTTTACCGGTGTGGGATACCCAAAGTAAGCGCTTTTCTGTCTTCAGCCATAACATTAGCCAAGCGATGAGGCTCTCTTTTTTCTCCCAGGATATACCTGGCAGAACACGTATCAGGTCGGGAGTGTTGAAGGCATCTGTCCGTGGTCCCGAGGTGGAACGGAAGTTTGGCAAGCGACGAAAGCCGAACTATGTCCGACTCCACAATTCGGCATACGCATGGCATGGATCATGTCAACACAGGTAGTCAGGACGAATCATCAAATCAGACCTGGCTGCCATTGCTGTACCCAGCAAGGCATGATAAATGCAGAATTTGTCCCAGACACTTTTCAAATCTTCGAACTAATATCATGGCAGGAAAATCCCCACAGCCATGGCGGACCATGTTGAAAAGAACAACCTTCAGGGCCAGCTGAAGTACAACCTCTTTGTCGGTGCTTCCTCAGGTGCTGAGACTGAGAACCGATGGGCACGTCTGAACATGATAGAGCGGCGGTCGCCGCATCAAGTTGGCAAAGAGATTGCCAAGGGCATCAACAATGGCAACATCAATTTCTTCGACAAGCATTTAAGTATGTTCCCTGTCGACTTGATGTACGGGTAAGTACTAGTACATGGACCCCTTTTTAGGAGGAATAAGGCTAATCAGAGAAGCTTCTACACCCTCAACAAGCCTCGGAACAAGCTGGATGTTACTATTGTTGAAGCTTCGGCTATCACTGAAGACGGCGGCATCATTCCTGGAGCCAGTGTTGGCGCTTCGCCCGAGCTCATTCAAATGGCCGACAAGATCATCATTGAGGTCAACACGGCCGCTCCTTCTTTTGAGGGCCTGCACGACATCACCATGACTGACCTCCCACCGAACCGCAAGCCGTACCTTGTCATGTCCCCGGAAGACCGCATCGGCACACCATACATCCCTGTTGACCCCGAAAAGGTTGTTGCTGTTGTCGAAAGTGATTACCCTGACCAGACGCAGCCCAATGCTGCTGAGGATGAAACTTCAAGAGCTATTGCTGCGAACCTGATCGAGTTTTTGAAGCATGAGGTAAATCACGGCCGTCTACCAGAGAACTTGTTGCCCATTCAGTCTGGTATTGGAAATATTGCCAACGCCGTTGTTGGTGGTCTTGCTGTATGTCTTTGCCCTCTCTTTCAGCTTGCAACACTTGTTCTAACAAACATAGTCCGGTGGCGCAAACTTCAAGAACCTGAAGGTATGGACTGAGGTTCTTCAAGACTCTTTCCTGGATCTCTTCGACTCTGGCAACCTCGACTTCGCCACTGCCACTTCGATCCGTTTCTCGCCAGATGGTTTCGACCGCTTCTACCAGGGCTGGGACCAATACGCGCACAAGCTTCTACTCCGCTCCCAGCAAGTGTCCAACAGCCCCGAGATTATCCGTCGTCTTGGTGTCATTGGTATGAACACTCCCGTCGAAGTCGACATTTACGCGCACGCCAATTCTACTTGCGTCATGGGCAGCCGCATGCTCAATGGTCTCGGAGGATCCGCCGATTTCCTTCGTTCCTCCAAGTACTCTATCATGCACACACCATCCTCCCGCCCCTCGAAGACGGACCCGACGGGTGTCTCATGTATCGTCCCCATGTGCACTCACATCGACCAGACCGAGCACGACCTCGACGTCATCGTCACGGAGCAGGGTCTTGCTGATGTTCGCGGTTTGTCACCCAAGGAGCGTGCCCGCGTCATCATCAAGAAGTGCGCTCACCCCGACTACGTTCCTATCCTTGAAGACTACTTCAACAAGGCTGAATTTGAATGTTTGAGGAAGGGTTGGGGTCACGAGCCTCACCTCTTGTGGAACAGCTTCGACATGCACAGGCATCTGAACGAGAAGGGTACGATGAAGCTGCCCAAATGGGACTACAGCAGCAGCTCGTAGGAGGGAGATGTGCAAGATGTGGTTTGAAGCTGATTTACGCTGGGTCAGGCTAGTGAATAACGTCGGACAGAAGCGACGATTGAAAGAATACACTTAATGGATTGTTTATTTGTTGTTTCACTACCAGTGGGAAGGCTATGTAAAAGTGATGCGGCCCCCAGCAGAAGCGGATCAAAAGTGCTCTTTGTAGTTTTGAAGTTACCTTTATCCATGCAATATGGTGTTAGCGAGAACACCTAGGTACTGTACGTTTTGTGGCGAATCTTCGGGATGTTACTGTCACGCGACAGAAAGCACGTTCTTGCGCCTCGTGATACTTTTCATAACTCTCAAAAAGGAAGACCTAAATACGGCTGTCCATATTGCGGGTCCTGCAGTGTAGAGCTCCATCGTCAACCGCATGGTGTTGCTGCCTCTGGTTTCTCCTGGCCTTTGGTGTAACACTCGCGGATGTCTGGGTGCGCAGCAACAGGACCGGTAGCGTGCTTTGCGTCATGATGCCTTGGACGAACGTCATGTATTGAGGCCGTTGCAGGCTTTGGTCAGAACATACAACCAATGGAGCTTGGTGTCTAAAAAGCGTAGATAGATGATGCCCGGGTCACGCTGCAAGGTACCTGACAGTCTCATCACCAAAGGCCCCCGACTCAATAGATACGAGGCTCGTCGCAACGCGGGCGGCTGCGCACGCAAGTATGTCAGGCTTAGAAAACTCTGCTTAGACCAGTAGTTCGGCTGCATGTTGCATGCATGCACGCGCTTTTGCCGCCCAATATTGGAATGGTGCATGTTGGCATGGACCTGGCCGCCCACTAAAGCCCACGCGTCGGAGAGCACATGATCGCGCGGCTCACAAATGGCTTCAGTCATTCGAGGCCGAAGATAGCACCCTTTCTGTCCTCACACCCTCAAGCAGGACGCGCCCCGAAGTCTTCCAAGACGCCTGACATTTCTCGGTGCACCTCTCGCGTTGTTTCCCATCATCTTTGAGGCTTCCGAAGTGGGTACCAATCCCGCTCGTTCGCGTTTCTACCCGCTGCTATTTCGCGTAGAGCGCACCAACAGCGACACGTCTCCGACCATCGCTCCCTCGACCGACGGCTGCCATTGCGACACTCGATACCTTCACTTTTTGGCCTTTTATCGATATTGCCGTGCAGGAATTGTATGCCTGGCCGCGAATCTGAACGACTGTCCCAATCACTAGCTCGTTGCCTACCCCGCCGCCACGCCCGCCCATGATGCGTAAGTGTCGCGTTCCCCAAGCCGAGCTCTTGCCTTGGTACTCACATGTCCATTGTGCCAACAGAAGCCCCCGATACTGCCCCAACACCATCCATTGCTGCCCTACACCAGCCAGATTTCCCAGACTCACAGGAATCAGTCCACTCTGTCGTGTCCAGCACCTTCTCCGCCCCGGCGTTGCCGTCTTCCTCGAGTAACCTCTCCACTTCCACGACAGCAGAGACGGAATTCACTACGCCCTCATCGACCAATGTAGCAAGCAAAACCAAACCTCCCGAGCCACCAATTTTGGAACGGGCGGACCAGGCCGCTGCTGGGGACGCGCGAGCTGCACCACGCATCGATGCAGCTGCCGCCAATGCATCGCGAACCGGTGGCGGCACAACAGCCAGTCCTAAACAACCAGAGTCTCCAGCCACCCAGGGCGCCAAGAGGACCGCAGACGGATCGTTGAAGAGTGCTGGTCTGGCTTCGGAGGCCCCGTCTGTCTACAGACCCATGGCTGCTCACAAGAGAAATAAGAGCATGGACACGCACTCGGGTACTCGTATTGGAGAGGTGCGTCTTCTGGCGTCTTACTCCACAATCTACTGCTTGCTGACGCGAATGCAGCTATCCGCACAGCTCAAGACGCGTCTTTCCTACGCCATGGTCAAGGTCCAGAATGGCTGGGAGAAGCAGTCGCTCGACGAACTGGAAGAGGGCCAATCGCAGCGCGGGTCTCCCAATTCTGCCCCTGGCAGAGGTGAACCCTTGACATTCGACTCGCCTGTTGAGTCGGAACGGCGACGGAGACCGAGTGGAGTTTCGGATATATCCGACCCGATGATCATGTCTCCAGCTTCTGACCCGACACGATCACTTGCAGGAACACCAGCAGGTCAGTCGTCGATGTTGCCCTTTTAAGCCAGCAGAACAGAGTGCTGACATCGCTTAGCATATTGGAAGCCAGGCACACGCCCCGCAATGCATGCCGCCGCAAACCTCATCTCCATTACTGGTGCCCAGCACGGCCATGGTCTCGCTCCAGCGCCCACATTCCAGACTGGGCGAAGACGTCGATCTACAGTTTCTCATGCGCCTCCGCCTCTTCTCGGAGCTGGCCAGCGGAAACACTATAGTGATTTGAGTGGCGACATGCGATCACCAGCAACTCCTCGAGCAGGAATCCTCCGCATGCCCAGCCAACAAGCAGAGAAGGATGCCGTGGACACATTGCTCTTCATGAGCAGTCCAAACAACTCCCAGCGTTTCCCTCCAGGAGGGCCACCTGAACCCAGTCCGCTCAGAGCTGAAGCCCCTCAACGACGTGTCATGTTTGAAGCATATCCTCCCCAGGATAAACATGTCATGTATCCCCCTTCAATGCCTGCTCCACCCCATCACCATCAACACGGACCATACCCAGCTTATCCAGCAAGATGAGGGTGGCAACAAGATTTCTGCGTTGCAAATTGGCCCTTTCTTCAACAGTATTCTTGCGGCTCGACGATCGCATTTTATTGCATGGCTGGCGTTGAGATACCCCGTTGCACAAATGCTGCTTTATTTCTATAACTCTCCACTGATGTACATCTCTTGTCTCGCCATGCTCACGGAGAGCGATTGTATCATCAATCATCAGACTCCGACGCTTTTCGGAAAGATGTATTGATAGCTATCTTGGCTTGTTGAAATGGCCTGGACGATTTGTCTCGCCCATCACTATTATGGCGCGTTGGGTATGTTTGCCCTGAGTAGACTAGTAGCTTTTTGGAGTTTATCGTCACGTCGAAGAGTATTATGAATATGTAACGATTATATGAATATGAAGATAAACAAGTCAAAACAAATCTCTGAAAAAGCTTGATGCAGTGAAAAGATTCATGCCATTACTCGTTTCTCTGAACGTCGTCTTTCGATCGTTCGTCCAAAGCTTGCTACGTAAATCTTTCCCAACCCCAATCGTCCCAGGTTCGTCAATTGAGAAACCCTGTCCTAGAAACCCATCCATTCCTTCATCCATCCGTACAGGAAACCCCCCACCCCCATCAAGCGGTATATCACAGAAGCCGCAACCAGAACCCCCCCAGCTCTCC
>LR132411.1:0-24438 GCA_900634815.1 Paradendryphiella salina | reverse complement strand
TCGGTGGTGCTTTACGTTACCTATGTATATATATACGGTACAAATATCAGTCCTCGACAGCTTTGGTCAAACCCTACCTTCAACCTCATCCCTATCCTTTAAAAGGCCGTGAATATTCCACTCCTGAGCCTTCTTCCACAACAACCATATTCTCCACCATCGCTCCCCCATTCCTCTCGCCCTTACTCCCCGCGAGAAAATCCCCCATCCTATCTTCCTCAGCATCCCCACCCAACCCCACTTCCCTAACCAAGTTGCCAAAAGCAATCTCCCCCTTACGGTCCCTTACAACACCGCCCTTGGCCACGCCCTCCCCCCTCTCCACATCCCTTACAACAATACGCGCACGGTCCAAATCGCCATCGTGCACCAACGCCCTGACAACAGCGATGAGGGCGCCCCAACCAGGTAGATTGCCCTGCCGCGACATGCGTGTGAGCACACTCATCATCTTGCCCACTTGGCCGTGCTGGGCATAGCCTTCTATAAGGCGGTCGTAGAGGACGCGGTCGCTGGCCATGCGCGGCGAGGTAAACAATAAATTAACAATGCTGTCGACTTCAGCCAAGTTGGGCGGCTTGGCTTGGAAGTGGTGTGTGATGAGTGATGTGTAGACGTGGGCTGACGGGATAAATTTCCGCGCCGTCATGTGTTGCATTACGGCGCGGACAGCGGCGTAATTTGCGTACTTTTTGAGGAGGCGGTCGATGACGGTCGAGTAGACATAGTCGTTTAATTTCATGCCGCTGGCTTCGAGCGTGTTGATTGTATTTAGCACTTTTTCGGTTTGTTCAGATGGCGTGCGGCTGTCGAAGACCTGATGGGAAAAGGCGGTTGCGATGAGCATCGTGTAGGTTGCCGTGTCGCCTTCGATGCCTTCTTTTTCCATCTGTGAGAGGATGTTGAAGGCCGTACGCGTGTCGTTGGCGCTAAGGTATAGTTGCATCAGGCTGTTGTAGGTGATGGTGTCTGGTGCGATTTGGAAACGTGACGACCAGCCGAGTATCTTTTGCACGAATTCTACTCGTTTGTCGTAACGCATGGATTCCGGGCGTATCTTTACGAGGGCTGTTATGGCACCGTTGATAACCTCAATCGAAGGTTTCGTGCAGTTGTTGACGGCGTTGCTAGAAGGCTTCTTTGCGCCCTTGTGTCCCTTGCCATGTGCCAGAGGGTTTTTAATGGCATCCTCCGCTGAGAGCCAACGTTTGCCCATATCATCTAGCGCGGCAAGGGCTTGATTGACTTGTCGCAGAGACATCAAACCATTCACACGCATGGTCCAGGCATAATTGCTTGGTTCAAGGCCAGTATTGAGCATTCGCTGCCACATGGCATTGAATCCGTCCAGATCCTTTGCTTTGGCGCAACCTTCCATAACAGCAACCCATGATTGCATGTCCGGCATGACGCCGTGTGCAATCATATGGTTCCACACTTGGATCGAACGTTGCGAGTTGAGCAGGATCAGGTAACCGGATAGAAAGCCGTTGTATATCGAACGAGGAATCGCAAGGGTCTTGTCGTCGTTAACGTATGTTTCCTCAACCTCTTTCAAGATTCGATCTAGCATTACGGGCGACGTCTTCGTTTCTACAGCACGTGATATTCTCTTTATGAAATGTGCCTCCAAATTCGTCATCTGATCTCCTGTAGCTTCCGGGCCGAGGGTCTCGCCTGATTTACCAATGGCTACTAGGGCCTTTCGCGGCGCATCCTCGATTTCTCGTATGATTTGACTCTGAACATTCTCTGGTAGTTCCTTGAATTGCTGAGATTTTCCAGTGTGATAATAGATGGTATCTACACGTGAGCCAGCGAGTAGTCTCTCTAGGAAACGCAGGAAAGGCGCAGCTTCTTGGCTGGTTTTTGGATGCAAAGCGTCTGAAATGCTATACAAGTATACAGCACAAAATCCCAACGCGGGGCTATTGGTATACTTGGGAATGTAATTCTGCAAACGCATGTTGAAGTCTGGATTCTCATAGAGTTCGGGCAGTGTCTCAATCGAGGGTAAAGGCCATTCAGCACTGATAGACTCACGTGGGCTGTGCTTCGGTCCCATACAATGGAAGAATAACCGCCAGATAGAAAGCAGCTCGTGCAGTACCAAAGGCAATTTCCGTCGAGAGGTATCTGATGGTGTGTTTACAGCCTGGATGACTTCATACGTTAGACGAGCTAGGGTTGGTCTGACCCAGTGGTCGGGACGACAAATGCCAAGCTGAACATATTTGAAAAGCACTTCAGTCGGGGTGACTTGTACATCTCTTCTACCCGCGCAGAAAGCACTAGAGACGGCATTGAGAAGACGGCGGAAGATTCGTTCTTCAGCCGAGGACCCGTCGCCTCTAATATTTGACTCAGTCAGGGCTTTGCAGTCCCTTGCCGTGTACGTCTTCTCGAACAACTGCCATGCTTTCTGTATTTGGGTGTTACTGAGAGCTTGGGCAATCGAGTCGGCAAAAGTCTGCTCTCTTGTCGATGCTTCTATTTGTTCTGCCTCTTCGTATGCTGGTTCCTGCCAATCGATCGAGTAGGTAGGATCGCCTACTACCTCATCGTCAACAAGCCTGGAGTATCGACTGGGCCGTGTCTGGCTGGGCCGTATCTGGCTAGGTCTTTGATCTCCATATCGAGCATTGGGCCCGTTGTTGATTGGTTCTCGTGCAGCGAGTTGCTTTTCTTGGTCCAGAGTCTCTGCCTCGCCTTGTGGGGCACCGGCCTTGTCTTGAGGCTTCGAGCCTGTGAATGAAACGAACGTTGCTCGAGGGTGCCATTGAGGATTCCGAACAGAAGCAGCGCGTCGAGAGAGCCGAGTTCGACATTGCCGACATACATATGCGCCTAACATGTCGTTTGAATATGCCTCGAAAGGCGGGGACCACGGATACTGGACTGGAAGTTAGCTACGAGTGCGTCGTGATTTCTGGGCGCAGCTATTCCGCACCTACACCAGCGAAGTAGATCAAGCAATCATGTGTGCAGGGAGCCAGTAGGAAGATCCGAAAAGCCAATTGGTAGTGGCGCGTTAGTATTAATCCTCGAGTATAGGAAAACCGTCAAAGTTGCGCGCAACGCATCGCGAAACCGGGCGGCATAATGCCGACCAATGAGCTGCGATGACGTCCGCACGCCTCACGTGACCAACAATAACTTCCACCAAGAGCACCTTTGGCATGACTCAAACCTAGTAGGCTTAACATCAATTCTGTAACATCTTTCTTCTAGAATCGGACGCCCTTTGCTTTTTCTCTCTCAGCTCATTGATTGGAACCACTATGACTACTCTAATCCCACGCCAATCTTATTCGGAGGAAGAGCTCGAGAAGCTGTATCCAAAAGAGCTTGAACTACAGCTCGTACAGATTGTGAGAAGAATTGGGTATACCTTATGAGTAGCTTTGCTAATTCCCATACAGTTGTTGCGACATGGTCCGCCTCTCCAGACCTAGCAGATGTTCCTGCGCGCCAATGCTGACGTAGGAATGCAGGCGAAAGAAGCCCTGTGTCACCTCGCTTCCAGAACGTACATGGCCCTCCACTATTGCATACGAGAAAATGATTGCTAACCATACATTTAGACTGGACTCCCACCATGTAAGAGCAATCTTCCCAGCACTTCGATCATCCCACTGACGTCTCTGTAGACTGGCCATACTGCGATTCTGCCCGCCAATTGACAAGCGTTATTCTAAACACCAAGGACTTTTCAAAATGGGACCAGCTCAAATACCGACGTCGACTAGAAACCTTCGGTATAGACGACGGACCTGGTATTACTCTCGCACGCTACTATCCTTCCACCACTAACAATCACCAGTCATCGCATCAGGACCCAAGGGCGAGTTTGATGCGATATGTCAACCAGGTGAACTTACAGACAAGGGTCGGGAAACTACCTTAGCCCTAGGGGAGCGCCTTCGCCATCTCTACGTCAGCCAGCTCAACTTCATGCCACAGCTTATCTCAGATAGCGACATGATCTACCTGCGCGCAACGCCGATCCCACGTGCTTTGGAATCCGTACAGCAAGCGTTCTGTGGCTTCTATCCATCTTACGCAAGGACTGCCGATTTTCCACCTCCGACAATCATTACCAGAACACCTGCAGATGAAACGCTGTTCCCCAACGACGCCAGCTGCAGGCGTTTTGCTCAGCTCAGCCGTGCATTCGCACAGCGCGCGGCTGAGCGATGGAACGATACAGACGACATGCGTTATCTGACCAAAGTCTTTTCGAAATGGATGCCCGGTGAGCAAAAAGTCGCTGTTGACTCACACCCACGACTCTCAGGTATCATGGACACCTTGAACGCTACCGACGCCCACGGCCCAGAGACCAAGCTCCCCAGAGAATTCTACGACCCAAAAGCCCGCTCCATCATCGACAAAATTGCCGTCGAGGAATGGTACAGGGGCTACACCGAGTCGTCAG
Source organism: Paradendryphiella salina (assembly GCA_900634815.1). Taxonomy (NCBI): domain Eukaryota; kingdom Fungi; phylum Ascomycota; class Dothideomycetes; order Pleosporales; family Pleosporaceae; genus Paradendryphiella; species Paradendryphiella salina. The sequence goes on along the minus strand of LR132411.1, from coordinate 20,000 downwards.
AGTACCGTATGCTCGGTATCGGCGGCCTGATGGGCGACATTACTTCCCGCATGGTCGGCAACGTTGAGAGAAATGGGAACTCCGGTATCGTCGAAGTAGGAGGTGTAGATGGCAAGCTAGGCAAAGGTCGCGGCGGCGAAACAGACATCCGCTTCACAATGTCCGGATGCCACGATACGACGCTAGCCGGCATATTGGCCTCGCTTGGTGCTTTGGAAGGCGAAAACTGGCCCCCCTTCACCTCCCACATTGCCGTTGAAATGTTCAGAAAACGAAACACTGCCAACATGCCCCGGACGGCCGACCTGGCAGAACGCAACCCGCATTCCCGAAGCCAGAGCTGGTGGTCTTCTCTTTTTGGCAGCACACAAATCACCTCGGACGCTAGTCTGGAGCCCCAAGGCATAGCGCGCAAGCCCATTACCGAGCTTTCTCAGACCCAGCGCGATCAGCTGGGTGACTACTATGTGCGCCTTCGGTACAATGACAGGGTCATGCAGATCCCCGGGTGCAAGCCACAGGGCAAGCATCTCGAGGGTGATACTAGCTTTTGCACTTTAGAAGCGTTCAAGAGTATTGTGGATAAGTACACGCCTAAGAATTGGAAGGCTGCGTGCAGGAGTCGCTTGGATCAGTCTGCATTCCCGGAGAAGCCTGAACCTGCTGGATACGAGTAGATTATGTATTCATCGTTGCAACATGGAACTGTCATTGGTGGAGGGGTTGTACACAAAAGAGAAGATAGAGCAGATTTGATAGATTGTAATCCTATAATCCTAGATCTTTGGTATCTACGTTGGGTTTCTCGTAGCCATATTTGTGTCATTGAGTAAATATCAATACCCCCCCTCTTCCTTTCTTTCCCTCTGTCACACATGCCCTACTGAAACAAGCCTACAAGACCTCCAAATCCGCATGACTAACAAACCACGTGCCGTTATTCGTATCGAGGGTAACATTATTCTGCACCACAACACCACCCTTCAGACTACCACTCTCTACGACACCCCCCGCAACCGGCCTTTGCAGCCTATTCTCGCCACTCCTGACGGTAAAATTCGCAATGGGGATTTCCCAGCCGTTGCGCGAGACAACCGTGGGCAGGCCAAAGTAATTCGCCGTAAGCTCATCGTGCGAAAAGTGCAGTTCAAAGTAACCGCGGTAGTACAAGTCTTGCCACTGGAGTTCCTGGTTGGCCGCCTCGATGATGGCCGAGTAACTGTTGGCGGTGGCGAGAGAGATGTTTGCGCCATAAGGGCAAGGCGATGTTACAGCGGAGCCGGCGAATTCGACGCCGATGCTGCCGGCGCCGGTGCTGGCGTCGTAGTCCTTTTCGCCGAGCCAGACGAGGTCGCTGACCCACGACGCATGGCTGTCTCCCGCGAGGAAAATGTTGTTGTTGATGTTGTTGCTGTAAAGATGGTTTAGCGTGCGGTTCTTGTTCGATAAGTACCCGTCCCAGGCATCGTAATTAAATGGGTTTTCTTCGCCGTACGCGGCGGATTGGTTGACGCGCGAGAAGATGATTTGCGAACCCACGAGGCGCCATGTTGCGCCGCGCGAGGCCGACTCAGATAGGCTGCGGTAGAACCAGTTTTCTTGGTTGGAACCCATGAGTGATCGGCCCGCGTCGTTGGAGATGTCGTGCACGTAATCGGTGTTCCAGTAGAGATCGGTGATGGAGCGATCGTAGTTGCGTGTGTCGAGCATCATTAGGTCGACGAGCTTGCCGATGGAAAAGGATCGCCATATGCGTAGGTTGTCGTCCATGTCGACTTGGCGGATGGGCATCCATTCGAAGTAGGCTCGAACAGCGTTCATTTTGCGCTGATCGACGGAGACACCCCCGTCGCGGAGGAAGGAGTCTTCGGTGTTGTTAAGCTCGGCCATGCCGTCGCGATACTATCCTTCATCAGTAACTCTCTTGCTCTGGGAAGACCGAAACATACCGTGTTGTCAGCGACCTCGTGGTCATCCCAAACAGGGATCCAAGGGAATTGCTGATGGCTAGCAACGAGATCCAAGTCGGTACGGTAGGTTGCAAGTCTCCTTCGGTAGTCGTACAGAGTAAAGGTCTCGCGGTCTGGCTGAGGAATGCGACCAAGGCTGTTGCCCCAGCCGTAGTAGCCATTCTTGTATTCGTAGATGTAATCTCCAAGATGAACTACGTAGTCTACAGAATCCTGGATTACTGTTAGTGCGAGGCCAATGCTACTGCAGACAAAATTAAGCACACCTTTCGCACAGTGTTACCGTATGCATTGAAGAACCCAAATGGATAGTTTGCACAGCTGTACACCGCCAGGCTAACATCGGTGATGTCGTCGTCGGCATTTGGCGTTGTCTTTGTGCGGCCAAGAGGACTCTTGTTCTCCGATCCACATACGTTGAACTGGTAGTAGTACGTGCTGTACGCCTTCAAGTTCTTGGCTTCAACCTTGACGGTAAAGTCGACATCGGAACTGGTGTATACCTTGCCAGAATCCACTGTTGACGAACTGTTCTTATCCTCATACACCTTGTACTCGACGCAAATGGGCGATTTGGAGACCTGTACATATTTTTCGTTGTCGTGGTCGAATAGAGGTGCGTAACCAGTAACCGTGAGGTTCGACTTTGAGTTGTCGCTCTGAGGCGCAATGCGTGTCCAGAGAATGACACTGTTCGGGTATGGGTCACCCGATGCGACACCATGAGTGAAGTTCAAGCTCGAAGCTTCATATGCACTCGCCGGGTCATTCCTCTTGACTACCTTGTGGATTGAGATGCCAAGAGCGGGATGATGTTCGGAAGGCGAACGGTAATTGAGGTTCTTTGACCAGCTTGCGCCAGCAATGGACGCCAGAGGCAGCAACGAAAGGAATTGAAGCTTCATATTGACAAACGGCTCTTGAACGATGGAGTGCCGATCAAACTTGCAAGACCAAACCTTCCGGCGCCGGCCCTTTTTGTAGCTTCCAAGACCTTAAGCTATCTCCAAGGACCCCGGTTGCCGCGAAGCTCAGCACGTTCATTTTTGCCCATGTCTACTGCGTCATGTCTGCAGGAACAAGTACTCGTGAAAGTCGTTATCCCAATCAGAGCTTGTGGACCTGCCATGCCGCGGCATCTGGCGCGTTGACGCGGAGTAGTCGGAGCCGCGGTAGCGCGGCGAACATGGCCTTGTAGGAAAGGCGAGAACGGAAGCTAAGTGTAACTTGTCATCAGCAGAATCATCGCAACGCTCATTCGAGGATGTGCCCAGGCTATATCACGACTGCAGAACGGCGTTGCGTGGGCAAAAAGACATGTGCGTGGGTGCCTCGCCGCTATTGGTTGAGAAGAAGCAGAGCGGGCGAGTTTGCTTCGCAGCGGAAGCTTTACGATACTTTACGTACTGACTTGTATGGATTAAGAAGGTGCAATCGTAGATCAAAGCCGACTGAGGAACGATGGGTACCGAAGTACTTAGGTGTGGAATAGCTGTAGGCACTATAATGCTTAGGGAAGGTGCTGTTTTTTCCTAGTGCCAACGGCTTCGGGTTTAGAGCAGGCAGACGCTAACCTGAAGTACTTGTACCTGTCGCTCGACCCTGCAAAGCCTCTAAAGGAACAAAGTCAGCATGCAGTCTACTGTTTATTTATCAATAGTCATTGTAACAAGCACGAAATTGATATGCAGAAACATATAATGACAATGGGTGAAGATGCGGCCTTGAACTGGCGAGAAATAATGTTGAAGGCAGATGAGTGACAAATAATTACACCCACTCAAATCTGACTCTTCAGTGCCGCCAAACATATATACAAAAAGTTTCGCATACGCACGAGGCGAACTATGTCTAACGCCTAGATCCATGAAAAGAGCTAATTTTCGACCAAGCTATACTCGCTGACAGAGAGCTTGGCGTTGCTGCCAGAGAAAGGCTCAGTACCGGCACCAGCGCTGATCAAGATCTGGCTGCTGCGAAGGCTCTGCTCGGAAGTGAGATAGTTGACAAAGTCCATCAGATCTCCATCGAAGTTCTGGATTTAGTTCTCGGCGACGAAGCTGAACACGTTCATCTGGCCGTTCTGGCCGTTGTACAACTTCCAGCTGGAGCCAGCCTGGTTGACAGTGGCAATGGGGCTGCCAGTGGCGGAGATGGGGCCAGCGCCACCGAGGCCAGCGAGCCAGATCATGATCTCGTACTCTTCGTCACTGTCGGCGTTGGTGGAAGTGAAGAGGTCGTAGGAGACGTTGGCAACAATGTCATCGCTCGTGTATGTCACTTCCAGATTGAGGGGAGGGACTTGATGGATGAGAGGGCCTTCTTGCCAATGTCTGTGACGACGTTGGCGTAGGACTTGACGTGTCCGGCACTGTCGAATCGATTAGTAAACGATACTGGGATGGGATAGGTAAGGCATGACGAACCCGCCGGACCAGGACCAGGAAGTGTGCCACTTGAGCGAGCTACCGCTGAGGCCGTCAACGCCGGTGCACTGAGAGCCAGAGGTGGCATCGGCGCGGCCCCAGAGGTTGTTGTAGATGGTGTAGTCACCAGTGACCTGCGAATCCCATTGGCCGCAGAAGTCGGCACGTTTCTGAATAGTAGCAGTGGGCACCTCAAGGGCCAGAGATGCCGAGCTGGCAGCCATGAACATAGATAGCTTCATGGTGAAGAAAGAGGGTGTGTGTGTAGTGAAAGGAAGGTACTGATTGTAAAAAAGGTGCGCGGGGTTGAATCTACCAATTTGCGCCGACTTGCTGAACCTTTATGTAGAACGTCGTACAAAGATGCGCGTGCCAAGGAGATGAAAGGAGGAGAAGTATACACACCCGGAGCACCCGTCATGGTAGTCTATCACAAAGATTTCGAACAAATGTACGTGTCAAGGGAGCTATCACAAAACAAGTAGTCTCTCCTCTCCAGGGTATTCCATCGTCTGCCCATAAACATGTCGATCGCCCCAGAGACGGTGGCGTGCTTAAGCTACACATTGGTGGATTTCGTCAGTGCTCTAGCGCTAGAACTACCGACGGAACAACATAAACAAGAGACCGTCTTGTCATCTTCTCTGCACATACAGCGTTACCTGCTTGGCCTGCGATGCCATGTCCACCGTCCGGAGCATGATATCCCTACCCGTTGGTCAGGGTGATGCACTAGTCGGTGTCCACATGTGAAACAATCTGCCGATGCTTGATTTAATGCTAATATAACAACACCGGCACTAGGAAAGTTGGGACATAATTCTCCGGCACGCATGCGGTACGACTAGTGACGTCGACATGGAGTTTTTCTAGTCTGTGCGGACGAAGAAATCCTCGACGGTCAGTCAGTTTGGAAAAGCCATGCCTTCGGCGCCGCTGGGATCGCAGAAGAATTTCATCGTGGGCTGGATTCATCATTAGCTGTCACATATCATTTACTAAGGAGGCCTCAAATGACTTACTGTGCCCGTGTTGCCCTTTCTGTCCACCTTGCAGTCCGCCCCTAAGGCAGAATTCGGTTTCGTTGCCTCAGCTGGATTGATGCGGGCGTTTCCACGCTTGTCGAACGAGTCTTGCGGACCACCGTTCCGCCAGTCACACCCAGGCCCAACAGTGAGCCCAAGCTTCCTCGCATTTGTTCGTGAGCTTGCATCAACGGGTCCCCGAAGAGTGGTGTGGCGCAGATGGGCGGAGATGTGGGGAACATGGCTCGCAGCAGGGACTACATCACGCGTAGGCTAGGCGGGGCGCGCTTGCGGCTGCAGCTCAACCAACGTCTTCGGCGCATCGAGGCATACAGCGACACATGCCCCGGAAAAGCCCTCCTCACAAGGCGATGGTTAGGCGGTAGTAATTCGTATAATCTGAAAGACATCACCATCATCGTCAAGGCCCGTCACCGCCTCATGGGCGCTACGTTGTGTCCCCGCTGTTTAGCTGTGCCTTGCGTAACCACCTGGACTACCAAGACGCCGCCCAAGCACGAGGAAGCGGCTTGAGAAGGTTGTCACATCATGGCACGCGCAAACAGACAGTCTGGTGATAGGGAGACGATGGAAGCGCGCCGGCGAAGATTGCGCTCGTCCCCAGACGATACAAGCACCGAAGCAACGGCAGGCACGTCCGCCCAGGTACGTCCAAGTGACGCATGTGAAATTCCATCGCGGCCAGCCTTGAGCTTACTCAAACAGCCCGCATCGCTTTTCGCTAGCCCGTCCAGCTCTCCGCGTATCAACACCGAGACTTCGGCTTCATACGCGAACCAGCCCAATAGCCACACATATCCCACACCACCAAGGGCCGGCCAAGAGGCGACCGCAACGCAAGAAGCCCTCACAATACACCATGCACACGGGAGAGACCTGCGTAGACGATGCACGGGCGACAGACATGTAGTCTTTCCTCCACCACGACGCGGCAGCATTCCGTTACCGAGTGAAGAGGACGACCCAGACCCCATCTTTGCTGACGCATATGAGCACGACCTCGCTCTTGCTTTGCAACACGACCTGCTTGCTGAAGGTCCTCTTGAAGCAGAAAACGATGACCACGAGGAGGCTTTGGGTTTTCGCTTTTCTTTCAGGAATAGAGTCGAGGCACCAGACCGACGCCGACCACAGCCATCCTTTGGCGCCTATGACGCCATCGACCAATCTTCAGACCTCCCACAACACCCACGTCCCAGTAGGCGCTACCTTGGCCAGGCACAGACGGTAGACGACATGGCACTCCGACCTATGTGCGATCCTTACCACCGCATCGTCGCTGGCGCTTCCAAACGTTCGCGCGAAAGGTTCGAGAACGCCGACGATAGGGACATCACTCGTACTTTACACGATAATGGCGCTGTCGCTGTCATGGTATACAACAATGAAAGCCCCAACCCAGAAGCAAATGATATTTGGCCTGAATGCCGCAGCTCAGCGAAACTGCCTGCTAGGTACCACCTCGTAGACCAAAGTCTGAAAGATGCCCCAGTTTCCAACTCGAAGCATCGAGCCTTCAAAAGGAGTGGAAAGAGAGGATTCAACCCCAAGCAACAGGGAAAAGAGCGCGGTTTCCTTGCAGATGCACCGATTGGTCGGCCTGAGTGGAAATTGCCCGTGGAGCTGGTCGAGTTGATTGCGGAACATCTCAATCGCGATGACATCAAATCGTTACGTCTTGTCAGTCGCGAACTAAATCATAACGTCTCCCAAGTCATTTTCCAGACAGTCGTCGTTCCGTTTAACACCGAGATTTACGGGATGCTAGGGCAAGAACCAAAGCCTGATTTCAAAGACAAGAAACGAGCGAGAATTGAACAGCCCAGTTATTCTTGGAAAAACGCCAATGGCGACGAAGTGTACAATGGGCATGGCCTTGACGTGTTCCGTGGCTTTGGTAGGCACATTCGCAAATACGGGATGAGTTTTGAAGTCACCGAAGATTCCCTTTCGACGCCACCCACCAAGTCTCTGACCGAGAACAAAATGAGCTTCTGGGGCAAATACGACTGGCCTTTCGAAGAGTATCGTCGATTTGATGCTATAGCTGGCCTTGAAACTGCCGCTGATGAAACGCCACGGATGAAAACCGCCTTCTCCGAGCTCACCAAAGTGAAGGAGCTTGCACTCTCCATCGACAGCGGGCTAGGGTGGCTGAATGGTCCCGACAAGTCTATACGAGCACGCGTCTTGCAAAGGCCTTCCAAGGTCTTTGGTACGGCCAAAACGGTTCCGGATCGCAAAGCACAAGCTCAACAAGAGCTCTGGAGGCACATTGAGGCATGCCACGACGCTGCCGGCAAGGAAATCAAACATGCAACGCTCTACAAAATGGACGCACAGCGCCCTCTAGCCAATCTAAGTGAGGCCAACATGCTGGCCGATGTACAGCCCGAAATGCCCTACTTGAATCCTCAGCTTATTCATGAAGCCACTCCTCACGACGTCCTTGATATCCCCGTACCCAATTCGTTTGACGACCCATACACCTTGGACCGTTTCATATCGCCGCCATCTTTATTAGGTACTGGCGTCTTGTTCTCGTCGACCATTCCGCCACCCGATGCTGGACAGCTCGTGAACCCCATCATACCTGCCAACCTTACTAAAGCTCAACAGGAGTGGCTGCTAGAGACGGAATGGGCCCAACGAGCGTTTATGTCATCGTACATGCTCTCCATCATCGACAACCCCGTCACTTTCCGGCCAGTGCATAGTTTGAACATATCGGGACTTTCTGATCGATATTTGCCCATGCTGAACCGTGCGGACTTTTGGGATGCACTACCCAACCTTAGTCAAATCACCATCATGGTTATACCAGGATGGCGAACGGTTTGCAAAGATGAGGCCGGCTTCGTTGACACTCCCACAGTCAAACCTACTCTGGGGACCAATGTGTTTTTTGACTTGATTCGTGACCACATCGCTTCCCGCTCAAATGTTCGAGACTTGACCGTCGGTTGGACCGCTGGCGGTGAACATGCTGTGGGACTTTATGCGAGGAACAAGCTTATATGCCCGGCCCCTGTCATGGATCTGCGGCCTCCTGCGGCACATCCCGCATCTTTCGCTCCTGCAGCGCTCCTTGAAACCGATACAGCCCGTTTGCAGGAACTACTGCTTCGATTACCCCATGTCGTGCGACTGAGGTTGAAAAACTGCTGGATTACCCCTCCAGCTTTGCTACAGCTCGTCAAAGCGCATGATTCGCTACACTTGAAAGAATTGGTACTCGATTCCGTATCCCTTACGGCCATGCTTCGTGCCAACGCCCCCAACGCCAATGCTAACTATCCCGCACTGGCATTTCATGCGAATACGCAGTTGGGAATGGCCGCGCAAGGGGGGGGTGCGGGTGCTCAAACTGGTCAATTCATGCCACATCAGCAACAAATTCTACAGGTCTATATTCATACCCTACAGTTGCAACTTCAGCAACTTCAAGCAAATGCCGGGGCCTTACAGCAAAACCATATCACAGCCTTGCAAAATCAGTTGCAACATATCCAGAACGCGAATGGGCAACAGCTTCCTGGGCAGGGTCAGGATCAGAACCAGGCACCAGTTCCATTACACGTGCTTGGACATGCCCAACAGCATCAGCCGGCCAATGCCCATGCGAATTTCGCAAATGTTACCCAGATTGCTGCCCACGTGAATCATCTACAAAATCAAATTGCAGCAGGTCAGCAAAATGCAGCAGGCAATCAGAATGCCGCAGGACAACAGCCTGGACCTCTTCCAGTACCAGTGAACAACCCGGCCATTCTAGATGTTCAGTCTGCACTCAAGGCGAAACCTCGGGAAGGATCTTGGATGGACATTATTGACCAGATCTCGCCTGGACTCAATCTCTCCGACTTTGAGTCTGATCATTCCAAAGCTGGTAGCGAGCGCGTAACCTCTCTGCAAAGAGTCGAATTTGTCTCTTGCGGTTATGCAAAGCTCAGCCACGCACCGTTTGATCAGACGGCCGTCGAGTTCGGCCACGGTGTCGCTGCCGCCTTGCGCCACCCTTGGTTCACCCGGCGCGCGGTCGCACTTTCTCCTGTGATGCTGAGTGCTAAGTGGACCTACCTTGCCGATATAATACAAGAGGTCGATCCCTCAGAGCTCGGTGCGCTCGACGCTGGCTGGAACTTGCGAACCGGTTGGGAGGACAGGGACGAAGCGCGTGCTGTAGAGTTCGACGGCCTGCTTCCTGGTGGCACAGGGCGCTTCACAGGCACCATACAGCATGCAGATAGAGTGACCGAAGAGGCTTCTACAAGTTAGTGGACTACCTCTGGATCCATAACGCTCTTCGCATGTACATTAACCTGACTCTCAGACCTTTGCGAACTATCCTCACAGCTTGCGCAGATGGGCTTGCAGTAACCAACTTTGCTGAGGGTTCTGGCCGCCCAGGCCTTCATGCAGAAGGCAGGCGGTGTACGGCCATGACACAAGTTCTCTACGATTTTCGGCCAGTACCTAGGACTAGCGATTAAATTACAGAGCCTTACCTGGGTACCGTTTAGTCACGGTATCGTGTGTGTATCTCTAACGCGCGGCAAAAATGCAGCGCTTCTTGGGCAACTCAACGTGCCAAGTGCACTTGGGCCTTGTCATAGCCTAGCCATGCCTGGATCATATCGCCACGTCAGACGCATCGCTCCAGATCCGCAGCCCTACCATATGATGCAGCTCCAGAGGTTAGTTGATCTGCGCATCGTTGGTACCGGGATCCGAGTTCCAGCTTGTCGGTGGACTAGCGTATGGGAAGATGAGGGGAAGGGCGGAGAAGAGCCCGCTACTGTGGTATCTTGGCGTCGCTCATGGGTGATGTCATTCCCCCTTCTCACACAACGCGCGATCCTTCTCACAGTCATGCTTCGGCCACGTTAATACTCTGGCCGATCTTATAACATTGCAATATTGCTAGAAAAGCTTCCTATCGTCTCATGCAGGCTCGGAAGGGAGCGGACCCCAGACCCATCCTGTCACCCTGCAGCCAAGTGATCCGCCTGGGAACATGCTAGATTTCTCCGCTGCAGGCACTCCTTTTCACTACTGTCAAAGCCTAGGATCTATTCTGGACTGCAAAAGTAGTGATAGCGCCTTGGGCTCATCGTCTCTTTTGTCACGCAAAGCCACGCGGGTACGTGCGTCACCACTTGAAGAGGAAGTCTTGGTGAACGCTAGGCCCATCTAGGTGCTGGGTTAAGCCTACGGATCTTGATCTACCCGAGCGAAGATGGCTGGGCGATATCTTGGGAGCGATCGTGCTACCAAAGCATACAAGCTTGTCTTACAAGAGATGCAAGGTTCCGATACCAAGACGTTGAACGCCATCTTCACGGTATCGCTGCGCATGTTGTTCATTGGTCATGCATACTAGGCTCAGTGGAGATTGTTTTTTTCCATGGCCAGATTCATACAACCGGTAGCTTTTTATCGGGCTGCACTAATTGTGCCTATCAGTCAGAAGGCAGTTCCAAGACCACTACCCGGCATGTCAGTCACGCCTCTCGCATCATCCCCGTTGCTCTCGTGGGTGAGAATCGTCTCAAACCCATGTTTCGGGCTTGGCTACTCCAGCCTAGGAAACCTCACCAAGACACCAGTATGCATACCCAAGAGTTTATCGCTGATCAATAGTTTCTTCTGTGCCCTCAACCGATGTCATCGGGTCCTGGCGGGAAAGTCCTAAAGCGAAATTGAGTAAGACGTGGAGAGCCGCAATAATATAAAACATCGTTCAAGAAGGCTTTTACCAGGGCATCATCCATCCAACATCACTCCTCCAACTTTATCTACGATCTACAGACAATCGTTATCTTAGATACTCTGCCAATTTGCAAGATGCATTTCACCACCCCAGCCCTGCTTGCCCTCATCTCTGCTCCTTTCGCCTTCGCTGTCCCATCTCCGAAGCCTAGTTACAAGTCAGACTGCAAGAAAGACTTTAACAAGAAATGGAACACACATGATAACAGCTGGATGAAGAACGAGAAGTTGTTCTACTTCGACGCTGAGTACGTCGTCAAGGCCACTCCTGATCAGGTCATCGCTACCACCGGCGCACCAGCTCCCGGCCAGCCCGGTGCTCGCGGCCTTTTCAAATACGGCATCAATATAGCTGAGAACACCATCTGCTATAACATTACCCTCAGCGGAGTGACAGGCCAATACCAGAGCGCTGCGCTTACCGCCACGCACATCCACGAGGCTGTCGAGGGCAAGGCCGGCCCACCCCGTCTTGTAAGCACTACCCCTGGTTCTATCTTGATGAATTAACATCACTCTGCAAACCATCGCTGACAAACTTCATCAGGCGTTCCCCAACCCAACCGGTCCCGACGAGCGTCGCACCTCGTATGGTTGCTTGAAGGGCCCCTTCTTCGTCAACATCACCAACCCGGCCACTGGCAATGACCAGGCTGACGGCTTCCATGTCAGCCAGATTGTCGCCAACCCCAAGGGTTTCTTCACCGATTCGCACACTTCCCAATTCCTCTCTGGCGCCGTTCGTGGACAGCTCCCTGGTTTCTAGGTACGATGCTTAGGGCGTAAATCTACATGGACTTGTCGCTGAAAAGTGGTGGCAATAGGTGGTTGATGAGAACTACCGAGCTTGTGGCGCATCACAATGGTGTATAATCCTGTATATAATTTCTAAGGAATCAATGCGTATTATCAGTTGCTGAAATGATGAAAACACGCATCCTCAACGATCTTTGGGTTCTGACATTACATTTTCTCTTTGCAAATAAATTCATCAAAACAGTCCAGATTGTGAATCCAATCTCTACCTATCTATATACCCAGAAAGCTTCCTGACTGTCGGCCAAGTAAAGCAAAGAACTGATTGTCCGTCCGTGGCACTATCAGTAGGGGCCGTTGTTTTGGGCCATTGCATCAGACAAATTCGATCAGAAATGTATCCCTAGCTTTTCACAACGGGAACACTCATATTTCAACTCAGTGAATCGCAAGACAATGGTGTGAGCGTCGGAATACGTCGGAATTTGGTTCCGAACATCCTCACATTTCCCTCCTTCACACAAGCCCCTCTAGCTCCACGCCATCGCCGATCCCCCTCCAGAATGCAGTTTTTTTGGGACTGCACTGGCTCATCGAACCGACGTCAGGTACCCGCCCAGCCCAGCAGAGCCTTATGTGCTTTGGACGCCCGAATTAGTTGTGGGCCCGACATGACGTCGACCTGATGTCAAGTGGTGACGCCTCCATATACATATAGGAAAATCCCATCATGACGACTTTGCAGTACATAAAGCACACGAAAACAATCCATCTACTTTATATCTCTACTTGTTACACACTAGTTCTCTACACTTCAAAGTTCCAAATTTGAAATACACATAGCAATTATGAGCCAGAACAAGAACCCCGAGGCTGTCAGCGACTCGCGAGAGTTCGCAGGCCACATTGCTCCCAGCGAGCCCCTCATGACTGGTGGTGTAAGTAAAGTTGCCCCTCCGTCCTTCCATTTGAGGCATGATAGTGTGAGTTGATCGAGCACTTGCCAGTCGATTGATGCCAGCTCACCTCCATCACATTACTTTCTCATCGAATCCAACTAACAACGCACAGCACCAACCCGGCAAGCTCGTCGGTAACGATGCCGTCCCTGAGTTCAACGCCCAGAAACTCCCTGCTGGCTCGGCACCTGCAGACAAGACCTTCACACCCAACCCCGACCTTAACAACCAAAAGATGTACCACCAAGCTTCCGACACCCTTCAAGGCGCGACATCTGCCGACGTCCACACCGGTCTCGGTCACCCAGGCCAAGGCCAGACTTCCCAGGAGTTGCACGACGGATCAAGGGGCCCACAAGGTCTCGCCGGTCTTGCTTCCGGTGTCAAGGACCAACAGGCTGGTGGTGCCGTTGAGACACTAAAGGACGACCCTACACATGCGGCTCAGAGAAACCTGGGCGACGTGCCCACTGGCCAGAGGGGTAATGTTGGTGGACCAGCTGCTGAGGAAAGAGAGCCTTCTCAAGCATAAGGTACTCTTTCAACGAGAATGAATAGAAGATGATATGATGTACAATATGAGATGACAGGATATCAGGATGTACTATGACTGTGCACACTATTGGTGCTTGAGGCAAAGTACTTGGAAAGAATGAATTAATTGTAACCCAAATTTTGCGTACTATTTGTGGAATTGTGATTCAGCCATCAACTGTTGACCAGAATGCTAAGCAGCGATTCGCTTCCCTCTTTGTACGGATAGTGACTGGTATAAGAACAGCCAGGACACTTTTACTCCACTACTGAATCTTAATGCACGATTCTAGCAAATGTCTGTTCCACCCAACAGTTCAGAAGGCGTGTGGCGGCTCAATCCTGTGCTGAGTATGCATCGTAGATAGTCGATCTGGAGGCGCGGGTGAGAGGATGCAGGGCTTAAGCTTGTGGAAGACGGTAAGATGCAAAAGGGAAGGCCCTAATTGTGGCTTATCGATATCGTGAGATCATGACTCGCGTGAGCTTCTATCCCGCCAACTTGGTACCATACATTGCTCACCCCCAACCACCCTCAACTTCGATCCAAATGTGTGTAAGCAATACTACCATTTACCCCTCCCATTGCTCCCCAGCCCAGTAGTGGTTCACGTCTTTCCGCATTCCGTGCTTACAGCCTATCAACAAATTTCGGTTTAACACTTAGAGCGCCGAGAATTGGCATGCAGGTCGCTCTGGGCATCGTCACTCGTGTGGGCAAAAACTATATCGACCTTCCTGTTTGCGACAAAGAAGCCATGTTGGGCCGAACCGCTGTACCACGATGGCTAGAGTCTTATCGCGACATGCCAGAGCTTATAAAGTGAAGAAAGGCGTAGCTGGAGGTTCGCAAGTAGCAGCCTCAGCCAACTAGACGTGACAATGCAGCTTCTCTCAGCCATCGCGGCCACCGCGGCCTTCGCCGGCAGTGCTCATGCCGTCAATTACACCGGGGACGTTGTGAACGGTGTTCCTGTTATTCAAGGCCTCAACCTTGCGGATGTGCCGCCGCAGACCGTCTCCAAGTACTACATGCGCGCGGGCGAACTCAATGGCGGACATCCGGTTTACATTCCCGTCATGGTTGCGCGAGGAACTGAGGAGAGCTTGCACTCGGGAAAGAAGCTGTCACTTTCGGCTTCTATTCATGGTGATGAGCTTAACCCAGTTCGAGTTGTGCAGCGGGTGTTTGATGCCCTTCAAGACCAGGTCGCGACGCTCAATGGCACTGGTAGGACATTCTGATCTCAGTGGTCGGAATCGCGGCTAACAAAGTTAGTCATTGGTATACCCACCGTCAACCCGATGGGCATCTACCTGAGCCAGCGCAACTACTACACAGCCAGCGCAAGCGGGTCCCTCACCAACGTCAACCGCATCTTTCCCGGAACAGCGCCATCGGAAGGAGGAAGTGGACCTGATATCCTAGCCTACAACATCTGGAATCAGATCTGGGCGAACACATCCAATGTAGATGTTGGTATTGACCTTCGTACGTCCTGAATACCTGTGATTTTCCAACGCCCCAAACTAACCGTCACCTTAGACACTCCCAGCTCGGGTGGCGACACCTCGCTATGGTGCTACGCCGATTTCCGCTTACCCTACGTGGAGCGCCTTGCCAAACTGCTCCAGCCCGACACCCTCAAGATCGACCCCGGCGAGCCCGGCTCCATCGAAACGACCTTTGTCGACTACGGCATCCCATCCCTCACCGTCGAAATGGGCCAAGCCAAGGTCTGGAACAACAGCCTCATCGATCGCGTAGTCGACTATGTTAACCGCGTCATGGTCGACCTCGCTATTACCCCCACCAATGCGACCGTCGAGCCCGATCTAAGCAACACGTACATGATCACCACTTTCCACAGCACGTGGACGCAGTATGGCGGCTTCGTGGAGACGCTTGTGGATGTCGACGAGCCGGTTTCAAAGGGCCAGCCTATCGCGAATGTTAGGAATCCGTTTGGTGATATTATCGAGACGCTGCTTTCGCCAGAGGATGGGCGCATGTTTCAGAGTCCGAGAGACCCGAGTATCGAGCCCGGTGCGAGTGTCGGACAGATTGCGTATAACAGTACTGATCCGGCGTGTGCGGACGGATGTATTCTGTCGGGTCCTCAGGGGAGGAGATGAGTTTGGTAGATTGCTGTTGTGTAATAGGTAATCTATTGTGAATGCTGATATGACCATATCGAAGGATTGGTTATGTGTGCATTATATTCACCCACGTCACCCTTTGCCTCCCCGAGCCCTACAGGCCCCCACAAGAACGGGAACCCCGTCATATTGGTCACCTCGTGTCTGACTGCTCTTGTCTCACTTTGTCTCCTAGAATCTGCTGTGCCGAAAACCCTGCACGCTGAAGCTCTTCTTCACTACTTGGCTCTTTGGACTTTTTCGAAGTGAAGAGAGATGTGAGTGGTGTGAGCGTGTGGTTGAGAAGGGTAGATCTTGGGTGAGGGCGTGGTGGGAGGTCGGTTGGGAAGAGTGAGGGCGGTGCCATGGTGATGTGCTGGTGAGGGTCACATGAGCGGGTTGAGTCTGGTATTGAAACGGGAGAAAAGCACCGGCAGGAGGGAGGATTGTGAGTGAGATTCTATTGAGTATCGTGTTGTGTGAGTAGGTTTGATGGAGAGCTACTTCTATGGCCGCAAAGAATACCCCGACTCAACATGTCCATAGGCTCCGTCTCCTATCCCGTACAAGCACATCCACCCCGCATCTCCATTCCCCATCCAAGTGATCTTCCTAGCCTCGCCTATCCCCTACACCTCCGTCTCCCCCACCATGGCATACACAAGAAAGCCAATCGCCACGCAAAGCACCCACCCACCCGTAAACAACACCCAAAGCTTGAGTGTCCGTGTGCCATCTGGTGGCTGCACAGTCTGATGAGCCGTGTCCTGGAGGCTACCCATCTCAATATCCCGTGGTCGGAACGTTTGAAGGTGCGAAACATTCTCGTGTGAGCGAGCAGTAGGTGCAGACCGCGGGGCTCGGTTGAATAAGCGCTGGAAGGAAGATGGCTTGGGTGGGGGACGAGCGGGTAGCTCGGTGGGGAAGATGGTTGAGATGAGCTCTGGAAAAGGGTGAGAGAAGGGTGTGGAATCTATGGTTAGGTTGTGCGGACGCTGGCACGTTTTTGTAGTAGGGACGGGAGAAGGAGGAGTAATAGTAGCTGCGACGTTACTTTCGGTAGTTATTTCTGGATTCATGCCAGAGGGCTGGGACGCGGTGCAATCTGGCATTGAGGCGACGACGTGGTCTGCGATGTCCTGTGGGCTGGAAATGGTCGTGTGGTTGCCCTGGTGCGCTTTTGGCTCAAATTGGGGAGACGCTTGACATGGGTTGACAGCGCTGTTGGTGAAAGTGTTGCCTGCCATGGCGTCTTTTGGCTGGACTTGAATCATAGGAAAGCTCCTAGATGGAGATGTTGTCCATGTCGACTGCCAGTCTGCGTTGGCAGCCATGGCGATTTAAGTTCAGTCGGGAGAGTTAATCCCGACTAGAGTTGGTATTGCTGTTTGAGCAAGGGAGAGAGTGTAAAGGTCAGCGTGGTTATTATATATCCGAAGTATAATGTACTTCAGAAGTAACCAAGGGTGGGGTCGCCCTTTCACCTCGAATCTTCACCGCGCCAATCATAGTGCGCATTTGTTCTTGTTAATTGAACATACAAGTGAAGGTAGAGCTTATTGTTAATTGTACATGCGAGAGGAGTGAAGCTCCTATTGCCCCCGGCCGTACCATAGGTAGAAGTAGTGGCTGCAGCCATTCACAACCACCGCATTCCTACAAGTACTATAATGGCATTTTCATCTTTTCAACATTTCTATTCTCATTTGTAAAAGCTCACTGTGCTTTTTCCTCGTCATTGATCCATTCCACATGATCGCTACGACTGCCACCTCGCAGGATCGTAGTCACTAGCAGTTTACGAGTAGTACCCAGCACGACTTATACCCGATCCTAATCGCTTGGGATACCAGTGCTGCGCCTACATGTACTTGGCCACACACGAACCAGTCATGGTGAGCGCAGGCACGACTGAAGGGAGTCCTCAAGTCGACACTAATTCATCGTACAGTCTATCTAGATCAGATGACGAGTCGTGAAATATGGCGAAAGCGTTCGATGCAACTATGGCCGAAGACAGACTTGGACAGAAGCTACATACCAGACACATCTGGGCTATTCATGAGCTTCTACAGAGCCTTCGACACAACTCTGCCACTCGATATGTTTCTTCTCGCTGCACGCGCATCAATGTCTATTCCAAAAGGTCGCGTGATCTCAGAGTCCAAATAGGACATAGACATACTGGGACTGAAAATCAAGGCAGGATGCCCAGTATTACTCGTCAATAACATGCCTTTGCTCTTTCCCGTGCCATACACCACGGGGTACCATGTGACCTACACCAACACATCCACAGGATAACTCTGCCACGATACCGACCCAGAACTCTTCCACGGGTTCAACTACGACGCTCTTCGTCTGTACGCAGACACGGCTGCCCGATGCGAAGCTGTGAATCCAATACTACTCTTCGACGCATGCTCGAATCTGCAAGAGATGGGCAATGGCAGTGAGGCTTGGGCTGCGCGATGTATGGGAGTTTTTGGTTCCCTGTAGAGTCGCCATCCCAAGACTTGAGCTAATATACATCTCTGTGACCCAGACGCCTCTTCAGCTCTTTCTTTCTACTGCTCTCACACTTACTACAAGAAGAAGAGCCTGCCTCGTTCCATAGAAAATCGCAGACGGGGTCGAGCGACAGCTGGTGAGAGTTCGCTCCCCTGCCGGCTTACATGCGAGACAGAATGAGTGCTGTCAGAAGAATTAGACGCGTAACTTCGTGACAAAGAACTATGCTGTTGGCCCAATCTGTGTTCAAAGCTAGATAGTTCAACCTGCGCTCTGACTCTTTCTGTCGCAATGCGCAGCCAAGATATGAGACCAACAGAATACCCAAGCGGCGTAGTGTTTCTGGTCTGTGTCTGGATCAGAGAGGTTTCTTTCTAGCGAAAAGCATCCGGATGGTCATTGTATGTCTCCGACTCGAGACGGCGATGCAAAAGTGCAAAGTGGTGATGGTGCCAGAAGGGTTGCGAGAACAAATGTAGCGGCTGCTTTGAATCGTCGGATTTGCATCGAGACGCTGGCGATGAGATATGAAGCGTCATGCTTCTTTTCTTATTGTTGCGCGAGACGAACGGAGAGGCCGATGTTGGGCATGACGAGGCAAACTTGTTGTTTCCAAAGAGTGCCCGCTGCATGTTGTCGATAGTCAGCTCGGCTACTGCACGCTTTCATGCGTGGATCCACCTATCGGTCCTTCCTCGTATCGATATTCATTGGAACCCTCGGCTGCTGACCCACACTATACAAGATGCGGGCCAGAGATTCTCGAACGCCAGTCATTTCCGGCAGGCTGTTCTGCCCGTTGTGTCTCTAGAGGATCAAGAAGAGAAGGTGGCAATGGCTGCAAGCTCGGCGTCACTCTCTGCGTGGCCCAAGTGACCCTGTGCCTGCGTCGACCAATTAACATTTACTTTTGGTCTACTGCACACCACTTGGCAAACGGTGGGGTGGAAAAGAACAGTGTACGCGACCCGCATAGACTCGAATGGCGCACGAAGAAGGAAGAACGTGCGGCTTGCCCTAG
Source organism: Paradendryphiella salina (assembly GCA_900634815.1). NCBI lineage: Eukaryota > Fungi > Ascomycota > Dothideomycetes > Pleosporales > Pleosporaceae > Paradendryphiella > Paradendryphiella salina. Next base: position 866 of record LR132411.1, on the reverse strand, counting down.
TTTCAGTGTAGGGCGGGTAGAGTGAATTTTGGGCAACCCCAAATCGGCGCCGGGTGACCGCGACTATTGCCCTCATTTGCGAAGAATATCGCGCGACCCCGTCCATGGGATTTTTTTTTCCATGTAGAGTATGTATTGGTTGGGACGTACAAAATCTGGATTGAGTTTACTATTCTTAACCGCTGATAGTCTCGCGGCGCGCATAGTTGCCTTTCGCTTGCGATAAAAGGCGCCTTGGTCGTTTAGCTGGGCAGCTAGTTTAAGGGAAGGCTCGAGCAAATGCCCAGCTGAATGCCATGTCTTGTAAGCCGGCCTATCTCCCTCCTGGGAAAGGATCATCGTCGTACAAAAACTGTCGCGTGCTAGTGTATACAAAGCTTGGAAAATAGGACGGCGTGCGGCGTGAGTGCCCCGCAACGGCGTGGGTATACTGTCAGGAACCGACCAGCGCATCCTTCGCAAAGGCTCAGGGCGGCTTTTAATGATATTAGATCCGCTTTTCTTTATCTCTTAATACAGAGCTTGGCCAGACATGGCAAAAATCAGGATGCCGGCACCGTTAAATCCGTATAGTGCCAAATTAGAGGCCTCTTCGTGGCTGGCCTGAAAGAAAAGACATGCCGTGCGCGACATCGGTTGGAGGCTACCGAATTGTTCCCTAGCGAATCACACGACTTTTGCATCCTCCACTTGTTAGCGCTTCCCTTTGTATTAAGCCACATAGTCACTGGGCGCATGAGCAGAATTTTGGAATGCGGCCGACTTTCCAAGAATTGCCAAACATCATCACGATCGTAAACAGGGGCTAAACTTGCGGGTTTGCGGGTTGGGCGACTGCGCAACCAATCCTTTTGCGAGTTTCATAC
>LR132410.1:0-25075 GCA_900634815.1 Paradendryphiella salina | reverse complement strand
CCAAAATCCCAAAATCCCAAAAAAAGAAAAAAGAAACTCCTGCAAATGCTCATATCCGTCGCAATGCCTTGGTCAAGTTCTATCCAATAACCGTTCCTTGATTCGCTCCATTGCCTTCACCACACGACATGTGCAGTAGCGGTCTAGAGTTTATCACACACACACTCTCTCTCTCTTGATGATCGTCGAGCCTGGACTGCGATCTGCGCTGCGAACGCAGCCCAGGCATGTATGCACATCGTATACTCAGCCGCCGCATGGGGAGAGCGATGGCGTGTTGACATGTACACCCGTGCAGCGTGACTGGGGCTGAGGTGCGGGATGACAGCTGCACTTGGAAGGATATACCGCCTGTCGCGCTTCAGGCGGTACATCAGAGTCAAGCGGAGGATGGCCAAGCTCTGGTGGGATGAGGCTGTGTATATGTGTACGTGCGGCGGACACAGCTCATGTGACCAGGCCGGCTGGCCTCGGTGGCGCAAAGGCGCCGTGCGCGCGTGCGAGAGTGACGTCGATGTTTTCCAGACTCGACTGGTAAACATGGTCATTCCTGCGACGCGATTCCATGGCAGTCATTACGACGCAGGATAGCATGAATGATGTCGTGCAGTGGTCATGAGGCTCGCTCATTCCACCTGCTCGGGTGACTCTGAGATGGGAGTCATGGGCTTGGAGGTGCGACGCTGCTTACGCTCGCTGCTGCTGCTGCGGCGGCGCTCGCTCTTGGCCTTCTTTTGCGCGTACAGTGGTGGCAAGATGGGGAACGCCTGCGCCATGGGTGGCACACGTGGCGGTGCTGGCGCGTGCTCTAGGAACGGGCAAGAGAACTCGTCGTCAAAGTCCTCACCAAAAAGGTCGGCATCGCTGATGTAAGATGATGGTGCGCTGCGATGGTCCAGCGATGGTCCCGTCGGCCATGATGGGTAAGCACAGGTTGAGCCACGAGATGAAGATGACTCGGTAGAGTAGTTGCTGTAAAGGGAGCTGGTAGGAGAAGACATGTTGTTTCTAGGCGAAATGCTGATTGGGATAGACTTGGAAGGCGAGGAACCTGGCGATAATTCGAAGAGCATTGTGAAGGTGTGAATGGGTGGGTGCGTGGGATATGGGTAGTGTACGGGGTGGACCTTGTGTATTGTATATACACACTTGCGGGCACTTTCGGCACTAGGTGTTTGTTTTGGTTTTCGTGATTTTTTCCTTCCAGCTAGTATCGCGGCAACTGAACCGAGGCGAAACCTTGAAAGCGGGCTGATGATGTATGACGCCGATGTGGATAGCCAGAAGCAGGGTTGCCGGTGCTAATGCGGTAGCGTCGGGGCCTCGTGTCGAAAAACGAATAGGGAAGTCTGTGATAGCTGCGATCTGGGGCCGATGAGGGGAGCGGGTGGACAGTGTGTTAAATATCAATCACAGGTGGGGGGAGGCAACTCGTGCGGATGGGTCAGGCGTTCGAGTCAGTCAGAAGCAATCTGGTGTCTAGAGTGAAGATCAGATGGATGGCTGGACGTGGGGATGGCGGAGCACTTTGTTCCATATATCCTCCGTAGAAACCAAACTCTCCAGGGCTCGTTCCGGATTGCATGAAACACTTGTATTTGGCGCTTTATGATTTGTCTTTTTCGCATGAGTCGGTGAGCGACCGCTCTTTGGGAGGGGTGCACTGTGGTTGGCGGAATGCGCGCAAGTCAGACCGCCCATTTGAAAAGGCAGCCATTTCTAGCTACCTTACCGTCAGCCCCGTCTGCTCCGCTGCGCCTGGGGAGTCAATCCCGGCTGTCGGGGCGCCCTTGATTGTGACATTGCAGCCCAGTCCTCGCCCTATCGAACTGCGCACATGCAAAGTGTAGCGATGACTCGTCCACAAGGCTAGCAATCAAAGGCCTCGTCACGCTCAACACCTGCTTCGCTTTGTCGTCGCTGGCAACTCGCAAACAATGGTAGCCTGTTGTCAGCTCTCTTTGTTGCCTCTCAAGCCACTGTTTGCTTTGGAATCCTGAAAAAGGAGCAGGACAAGGGGTGTGTGAGTGTGTGTGTGTGACAGCGACAGCGGTAACACCCCCACGATTCATTTGCGCGCCACGCCCGTCTCGGAGCGAGAGCCTATGCAGATAAGATTCGTTGCATTACTGCATCGAGTAAGCTTAGCGTCAGAAGATCATCTCGGGGATGAAGGAGGGAGACCCTTTCCACCCTCCTCCCCACGCTTTCATCCGGCGGCTTCTGACATCCGCAAAAGGAAATGCAAACTTAGACCCCGGGTTACTGTCCGCATTTCCGTACGGCTTGTGAAATTGAACTGCAAAGCATCTGCCGGCTGGATTTCGTGCATGCTGCCCAAGGGTCAATAAGCCCCCTCGCGCCGCCGCTGCCGCCAGCACGCTTTCGCCTGATGACTCACGCTCGGGCTGCTGGCGGGCTTGATTTGGCGACCGGCCTGTTTTGCCATCTGTTAGCCAGTCAGATAAGCGCATCGCCGACACTTCGAAACGAAACGAAACAAGTCCGCAAAGCTGAAAGGCTCTCTCGGCCGTGGCCATGGTCGGAATTTGCCCTTGACCTTGGCGTCAAGAATTAGCCGGTCTGCAAACTGGGGGTACATTAGTCGGCATCACATGCATCTGAGGATGATCCAAGGGTCCAGTGGACCTCTGTCCCTTGGTAGCCTCCGATACAATATCTAGCCTGCGGGTCCCGTGTCGAGTACGCAGCAAACCAGACTCCATAGCTGGCAGGTACTTTACAAGCTGCGGGACCAAGCTGCGTTGCCACCAAATATGTAGGAAGAGACACAACTCGGGCCGAGACACATGTACCGATAGTGAGTCGCCGACAGCCGCCATGAGCGCTCGGTGAGAGGGCTTACTGGGGTCACTCCTGGGATCCGAGTTTTGACCAAACACAACCGAGTAAACCTTCCATGGTCGCGCCATCTAAATGTGAATGCAAACATGCAACTTGTACACCCCGAGCGGCTGACGGCTGACCTGCGGCGTAAGTGGCGCTGAGCAGAGATCTGCAACGTCCGCCATGGTACGCAGTAAGCACACTCTTCCGTTTGCGTCATCTGCGCCGACTGCCGCAATTACCCTCGCACGCCTATTGTTCCGTAAATACTCGAAAGCAAACGCAGCACAAAGACCAGCCCTGCAAGCACTTTGGCGCGACATTGCCGAATGCAAACTTCTCCTTGTATGAGTGTGTGTATGCGCTCCCTCTCCACGTTTTGGGCGCACGCACGCATTTACCCATGGCCGTTTTGCCTGCATGCGGCGCATGGCATCCGGGGTCGATGAGTGGCGCGTGCCCGCGAAAATCTGGGGATCGTGAGCGCCCGTGGAAGGTTCTTCCGCAGTTCCATTCTTCCACCGAACCGCCGCTAAGAAACAACGCTCGTGCGCCTTTTGCCTCGCCACGCCTCAAGCATATCTAGACTGCGCGTGCAACCCAACTGAGGCCGCCTACTTTGGCCATGAACCGAACAATGCCCTCATGGTCGCAATCTGGCATGCCATGGGCGTCTGCCATGTTTCCTGCTACTCCCAGCGCCATCAGCTGCACAGCATGGGCCGACCACGTTTATTTAGAAGGTCCGGTCCCAAAGGTAAACCTTCTTCCTCCCGAACGTTCTCCTGCGGAATGATGGCTCCGGTCTGAGAGAGCTGAGAGAGAGAGAGAGCCGTATGCAGGGACCGAGTTCGGTCATGGAAATGCAGGGGCTGCACCGTCAAAAACCCCTCCAGTGCGTCATCTTGCACACCGACCTCCCAGGCCCCCCCTTTCCCATGCTATCGAAGCAAACACCAACGAAGCAACTTTGCCGCAATCACGTATCGCATATCTGTCTTCTTTCACATGCAATGACGTCGGTCTGAACTACAGATACTGCAGCGAGCCGCAATTGTACCGACATGACCCCGTGCCGCAAGACAGGAAGCGATGCAATCGTCAGAAGTCTCTGCCAGATCCCTACAACGCGTTGCGCAGCATTTCGTTGAGAACTGCACGTGAGTGGAGCGGTACATCATCGTGCGGCGACGTGCCCTAGAAGCCCTTCATGGAAGGTCCGATGTGGGCCTGCGATAAGACCCTTTTTTTCTGCTGGGAAAAACTCGGCCTCCGGTGTGGAGAAGAATGGATCGGTAGCTCCGATGTGTTTTCGTCGACATGGCTTGCGACTCATGCGTTTTGCACTTACGGTTGGCGAAAACCGGCTGGGTGCTGTGGCTGTGGAGCTGGTATCGCAGCCTCACTTCATGCACAGAGTATCAATCCCGTGATGGTGGATACTCATGTTTCAACATTTCAATAAATGCCTCGCTTGCAAGCGGCACAAGCACCATAATTCATTTCAGAAATTTAGCGACCGAGTTTTTCTTTTCTTTTCTTTTTCGTGTTACCCCTGCGTCAAAAGAGAAAAGGAAACAAGTTCCGTGCTCGCCTTAGGTCCGACAATGTCGAATGCCTGTGCACCATGCCGAACTGCCCGAAAAGGGTGAATCCTTCCCAGCCAGTACTATGGACTTTCCTGTTGGGGAAACAGCACCGCTTAGCTTGTTGGTTGGTTGGTTGGTACGTACAAAAGGATCTTGGGAATATCGCGGCCCAGACCGCCTAGCGATCAACAGCCCTGCGTTTAGGCGGCACATCGAGCCAGCGGAATCTAGGCAGGACCATCCGCACTGTGTTTGTGAATGCTCGGTTGAAATTCTTATTCTTCCGCTACAGAGATGAGGGGTGAGATATTCTGGTGGGCGATAAACGGAGAATAAGCATCGTGAGAAAGGTGTGGGATGCGGAATAGCGAAGACGAAACGTTTCCCTATCTGTTCAACACCAATAAGAATGAGTTTAGCAGCGAACCCATGGCGTTCCCCGCACTTGAAGCTCGATTGAACAGCGCGCGCTCTGCGACATGACGCTTTGGACTGATTGGAGGGTTCCGTATGTTTGGCGCTGCTGCACGACACACAACAGGCTATCTGACAGACAATCATGTAGTAGAACCGCCGCGGCGACTCTAGGTTTATTGCTGCTCGCAGTTGGGGCGGGCGTCTACAACCCCACGATGTTCCTCTTACAGGGCAAAGCGCCCTGAACCTACCATCACATTTCAGCCTTGCGCCAAGCCAAAGTAAGCGGGCCCCAACGCCATCCAAACACACATGCACATCACCCGCCCACAGCTTATCGCAAACAAAGCAGATGAGTGCAATCCCCTTCACTCTCTCAACACATGACTCAATACTTCAGTCAAGTCTACAGCTCACACACCGGGCCTGCAGCCGCTAGAGCGGTGAGTCACCGCTTCTGCAGCCCGCGGCATTCTTATCTTTGCACGCAAGCACCCAGGGCAACATTCTCCATATGCTACGAATCAAGCAACGGAGAGGGTTCTGCTGTTGAGAAGACGGGACTGTCGATCCTAACACCCCTGCATATTTTTGGAGTGTTTCTGAAGCTATGTATCATGTCGGTATGAGTTGTCAGATGCAAGGTGCATATTGTAAGTTGCCAGCGAGGTAAAGTACAGAAGAAGAAAAACGGTGGTACACAGCGCACATGGAACATGAGAGAAATCATGAACGAGAAGGAGGGGGGGAGTAGTCATCGGTAAACCTCGTTCCTCTTTCCTTGTTTGTTTGGGGGGCGGGGTTTGATGATTGAGCTTACGATATTGACAACCATCTAACGTTATACTGCCTCTGTCTGTCTGACCACTTTCGCTGGGTATAGTATATCGGTAGGCTAGGTTGTATCAAGGAGACTATGGGACAGCACCAGGCGCAACTACGACAACAGCGCTTTGCCATGAAATATTCCCCCTCCAACTTTCTTTCCCTTCCCTCCTTCCCTTTCACGCCCTCTACGCAAGGTGGTTGGCTTAGTATGTTTCAACGCCTAGATCTAGCGTTCTACATGAAAGCATGTGTGTTACCGTGCATGTGTGTTACCGTGCATGTGTTGCACATATGCGTGCTACGGCGAACAGCCGCCCCCTCGGTTCCTCTCCCGGGGATGTTTTTGTTTTGTTTTCCAATCACCATGCTTATTTGAGTCACGAGGGCGATTCGCCTACCTCGAGTCCCTTGTCTGCCTTGCTTTGCCTCGCCTCTGGCTCTGGCCCTACAATCTGCCTTTTGCCATTGCCGCCTCTCGCTCGGTTATCCTCTTTTCATCCCCACCCCCACACCCACGCCACACCACTACTATCCCCACAGCCACTCGACCCACTCATCCTACTCGCTTGCTCGCTTGCTCAACCCAATCCTAAGCAAAAGACCCACACCTTCCACCAGAGAGGCTCAAGCCTGGTGGCAAATGGCGACTACAACCACGCCCCGTAAAAGATACCAACATACATATCCAACTTTTCTTGCCACCGCCCTTCCTCGTATCCATATCTTCTCTGCCCCTTCTTACCCACTTGGTCGCATACTTAGCTACTTTGTACAGCGAGTCGAGGACAAGATTATGTGTATTGTCGTCATACAAGTTGATTTTCGGTAGGGATGCAGGATGCAGGAGTAGGATGCGCGAGTGTGGTGGAGTAGGGGAGGCGGGGGGCACTGTGAAAGAAAAGTGGAACCTCCTTTGCTGTTTCATCCGGTTCATGTCTCTCTGAGTAGACTCTCACACACACTCTCTCTCTGAGTAGACTCTCTCACACACACACTCTCTCTCTCTCTCTCCGCTCCACTGCATTCTGTCCTCGTCCACTTTTTTTTGTTCTTTTAATATGCCAAATTCACTTGTTTACCAGCTCCATCTACTACACACGCTACTTTGTTAGAGCAATGCGTGTATGTGGGGGGTTGGCCTGGATAGCGAACCCTGGATGCAGAGTGTAGACGCTTCCACCACCGGAATGAGCGAAAAGGATCGGGATCCGGATACGTTCCCCGGGTTAGCACAGTTGTCATTGCGGAGACAGTGATGGGGACGCGGACGGCAAGGGAAATGGGACACGTGAAGGACACATGGCCAGGGCGAGACGGGTCACGGGTTGTGCATGGTTTGGCAAGGTGGTAAGAATTATGGTACAGCGAGCACAAGCCTTTTCTTACAAGTAGCTATGTATTCGTAGTAGATGGGGAGACTTTTTTTTTCCCTTTCGGTCTTGATGGCCAGCTGACGTTGACGGAGAACAAGGTTTGCGGTACTCGTACCCCGAAAATGAGGGAATTGATGTCTTTTAGATGCGTGTCAGATTCAGTTTCAGACTGCTCTCTAGCACAGCGCGTCCACTCTCCGGCCGTTGCAACTCGATGCTTTTTGGCACACCATGTTTCTTCTGGGTACCCACCCGCCCATATACGACCACTAGAACACGCCACTCTCGACCCCAGATTTCCAGCAGGACTACTGTCTACCCCACAGAGGCACCATCACTTCCAGCTTTCGCCCAATATCCGTCCCAGTTATACTTGAGTACCTCGTTACCCCACGAAGTCCATCCACTTACAAGGTAGCGAGAAAACACCTCGAGCGCACGGTAGTCAGTCAGGCCCGCCAAATACGGCTCTAGTAATGTCTTGAGACACGGCTTCCGCGAGTGAATGTCCGGCACAGCGGCAATAATCCTCCTTCTGACAACTGGTGCGTGTGTCATGGTAGTCCATGAGTTGGGGGCGGCGCGACCCAAGAGTAAAACTTCATAGGGCTTGCGCATGGTGCTATCAATATCAAACATGGGCTCGCCTTTTGTGGTGGTCTTGATCCATATCCACTCCTCTATCAGACCCACGTTCCACGTCTCAAAGAGCCCGCCGGGACCGAGCACATGGTCCCTCAACGACGCCTTGTTGGTGATCCAAACACCCACCAGCGCATTGTGCTCGAGATAAGAGTCAATATCCATGCTCAGTAGCATCTTCCTGAGGTACGGCATGCCTCCGACTTGCTCGTAGGCGCCCTTGCGCTTGGCGGAACGGTTGGGCCATGGCGGATCCAGTAGCACGAGGTCAAAGTGTCGTGGAAGGGAATACTCGTCTGTGAGTTTACGAAACGACGTACGGAAAGCATCCGATGCAGCGGAATCGCTAAGGAAAAGGGTGGACCTAGGTGGTATCGTGAAACGGTACTCTTCATCCGAATGCGTAGATTGCGACGTGTTCTCAGCGATTTTTAGCTCCAGCGAATTGTGGTTGGGATTGTGGAAGGTTGATGTCCATGGCTCGGTTTGTACCTCTTGAGCGACCGTTTCGTCGGCCTTGACACTGCTTTCGGTCTCATGTGCAGGGCGGTACGACACCGTCCACTTGTGTGTCACAGAGGCCGGTGCTGCAACCTCGGATGTTGCGCCGAGCGAAGCCATCATCTGTTGCAGATTGAATGCCGTGTCGTCTCCCTTGCTTTCGCTCCATGAGGCCCACTCCCGCATGCGTAACTCCAGTTCCTTTTCGGTGGGTCCGTCCAAGTCCATGATCTCTTTTTCCCCGTAGAGTGGTCTTTGGGTCATTAGCTTACGCCTTGTGCACCATGGTCCTGAGACTTGTGCGCGAATTTGGGTGAGCGCATGCTCGATGAGGACTTTGTACCGCTCATCGTCAAGATCGCGCGACTGGAAATCGTGTCTGGAAGGATCTATTGTTTGATCGTTGGTATGTGTACTGCCATGCTCATGCTGTGTGTTTTTGGTCTTTGCAGCTTTGCCCGATTTCACTTTCGATGTCCTGGGCCGATAGTCCTCCTTGGGTTCGATAGGCGTCTGCAACGGTGCGGTAGATAATAGTACGTCGGAGCAGTCACCTTGCGCCGCCACAATAGATGTCGGTATATCGATCAATGTGACGTCGGCGTCGGCGTTTTGATGGATGATGGGATTCGGAAAAGCCATGTCTTGATGCCCATGTATGAACACGCACAATTGAATTTACGATGTGAATGCGTAGAGAAGAGAGAAGAAGAAGAAGAAGAAGAAGACGACGAAAAAGCCTACCGATTGCTATACCACAGATAGCGTTTACGTCACAATGGTGGTGTCAGTAAATTCGACCGACTCATCAGTCGCCTTCACGCAATCCTACCCGACCTTGAGTTTATTGCTGCACAACATATATCTTCTTGCCGTGATGGGCGCGTGGTGTCGTGGGAAACATTTCCGAAGGGTAGCGTCGGATCAAATGCATGCGGCCTCTGGGCAGCCGGAAACAGAGATTCTCAGCCTCGGTAACGTCATTGCCGCACCCAAACCATCATCATCCACACAACCACTGCCGCTTTCTAATCCACACGCCCACCCGACCCTTTCTCCACGCCTCCAGCCCCCGCTTACCTGGTAGTCCGCCCGTGTTCTCCGTATTCCCCTCGACAAAGCACCTGGCCGCATAAATCCCATGTCGCGATAGTCCCCCCTTCGCGCCAGTTTGGAATGTCCACGGATCTCCTCCGCTATGACGGAAGCAAACCGAATATCATGACAACGACCGCGGCGCAGACAAACAGCGCAGGCAAAATCATATCCGGCTATGACACGGCTATGCCTAGGAAAAGGGAGAAGAAGAGCCTAGACATGGCACCGGAAATGAAGAAGAAGAAGACGGATAAGAAGAGTGTAGAGTACTTGATAAAGAGCGGGCTAGCAGGAGGCTTCGCCGGATGTGCTGTACGTGACAACGGAAAGGACAGAATATGTTGGGATCAACTAACCTGTTGTATATAACAGGCCAAAACGGTAGTTGGCCCCCTCGACCGCGTCAAAATCCTCTTCCAAACCCGCAACCCGCAATTCGCAAAATACGCGGGCTCGTGGGCGGGATTCCCCACGGCCATCCGCGACATCTATATCAGCACGGGGGTGCGAGGCCTCTTCAAAGGGCACTCAGCAACGCTGCTCCGCATCTTCCCTTATGCCGGCATCAAGTTCCTAGCCTACGAGCAGATCCGCGCCCGCGTCATCAAGAACAAAGCACAAGAGACGCCCGGGCGGCGATTTGTCTCGGGCAGTCTAGCAGGCATGATGAGCGTCTTTCTCACCTACCCGCTCGAAGTGATACGCGTGCGCCTCGCTTTTGAAACCAGTGAACAAGGCCGCAGCAGCCTAGGCAGCATCATGCGAAAAATCTACAGCGAGCGCGCACCGCCCAAAGTCACACGGCCAGATCACCCCCTCACGGCGACGGCAACGCAGGTCGTGGATACGGTGACGCCGCGCTCAGGTCTCTCCAACTTCTTCCGCGGCTTCACGCCCACCCTGCTCGGCATGATTCCATACGCAGGCGCCTCGTTCCTCGCCCACGACGTCATGTCCGACGTCATGCGCATCCCGCTTCTGGCCCCCTATACCACCCTGCCCAACACCTCGCGCGAGGAATCTCGTACGTCGTCGCACAAGCCCGCGCAGCTGCGCTACTGGGCTGAACTCGGCACAGGCGGCATTGCGGGCTTCGTCTCGCAAACCGTTTCGTACCCGCTCGAAGTCATTCGGCGGCGCATGCAGGTCGGCGGCGTCGTGGGCGATGGCCACCGCTTGAGCATCCCCGAGGTGGCGCGCAGAATCTATCTGGAGAGGGGGTACCAGGGTTTTTTCGTCGGCTTGACCATTGGCTATGTCAAAGTCGTGCCCATGGTTGCCGTTAGCTTTTATGCCTACGAGAGGGGCAAGTATTACTTGGGCATTTGACAAGGTCGCGGCTAGTGTACAGCCTGACCCAAAGCCTCATGAGCCCCAGTAATTTGCACACGTATATGCACGCCTCAGCATAGCACAAAGACGTTGGGAGACAAGAGCTTGAGCAAAGAGGACATGGAACCCCACCCTGCCCTCCCTCTTTCCTGCTGCGCATGGAGATTTGCATTCATGGTGCTGGAGCAGGACGGACGGACATGTACAGATAGCACTTCACAAGCCCTTAGCCAGTAGTATAGATGAGATGTACCAAATCGAAAATAAATCTTGCACGCTCCACAAACTTTGTATATATAGAAGAGATTTTTCATTTTCATCTCGTCACGTCCCTTTCTCGCTTTCTCCCCCCCCACCCCCTTACACCATGCTACTTCATGGTATCAACCAACTCGCGATACATCCTCTTCAACTCGCTAACATCGGCCTCCAACTCGTCGACCCTCTCCGTCTTCTCGCCCAGCATCTCGAGCGCCGTCTCCTCTCTCTTCTCCATCTCCGCCACCCGTTTCTCGAGATGCGGTACCTTTTCGCCGAGGACACGCGCATCGTCGACTTGGCGCATAAGCCGCACGACCTCGTCGCGCGCCTCGTCGCGCTGCGCCGTCAAGCGGGACAACTCTTCTTTGTGCGTCGCCTTTTCTGATTCGAGACGGCGGACCGCTGCGCTCATGCGCTCGACGAGTTGGACAGAGGGCCCTGCACCGAGGGTGGATACGCTAATCATGTCGTTGATGGTGCGGTGCGGCGAGGAAGACGTGTGCATGTTATCAAAGGGATCTGTGTCAGGGTCTAGGGTGTGGATAGAAGGAGTTTCGATCGAGGCGAGGCCGTTGAGGTTGGATAGGCTCGAGGGAATCGAGTCTTGGCGCTGGGGCGGCGTGAAGGGCTCTGGTGTGCGTGCTTTGGAGCTGGATTTGTGCTGGCGCGAGCTTGAGGGACGGCGTGAGGCGTCGTCGAACATGCGGTCCAGGGGGGAGAAGGGCGTATCTGTGCCACCGCCAGTTGTGCTGCGTGGGTTTGCTGCTCGCCGGTTGTAGATGCCTAGGGGATCGGGCGAGTGTCTACGCTGCGCTATGGAAGGAGAGTCTGTTCGCAGATACTGACTGTCCCCTGTCAAAGATGGTGTGTAAATTTCCGCCTTCCATTTGCTCCTTTCCTCTTCGAGGCGTTGCTGGAGATCGGTTTCCCACACTTTCTTCTCCTTTTCTAGATCTGCTCGGGCATCGTGCGCTGCTGCCTCTGCTTGTGTGAGCTTAGCTTGCAGCTTTTGGGCCGCAGCGCGCTGCTCGGTGAGATCATGTTCAAAAGCGCGGGCTCGCTCGTTGATGCTCTCGAGTTCGTCTTCCAGACGACGTGCTTTTGCGTTGACTTCTCTCGCCTTGCGTCTAACATCAGACTCACGCTTCGCCGTCTCATCACGGTCTTTCTCAAGTGCCGCGACTCGAGACGTCAGGCTTGTTTCGATGCCTTGCCAGTTTTCAGAAGCAAGTGAGTACTGTGTCTGCAAGGTCTCAATCTGTCGAAGGAGCTTGGCTTGGGAGTCTCCGGTGGCGGATGAAGAAGCCTCTTCAGTCCGACTCCGGAGTAATTCCAGCTTAGATTCGAGGTTCTAATACGTTAGTGTGCATCTTCATGAGACATTCAAGAAGACTTACTGCAATCTCGCCGCGCAGCTCGAGCTCCGCAACCTTTGCCTTCTCCTGTTGGCTCTTGGCTTCATCCCTGGCTGCTTGGAGCTCCCTCTTCGCACGGTCTTCTGCAAGTTTCTTTTCTATCCGAATACTCTCAATATCTTCTTTCAGAGATGCAGTAGCCCTCTTTTCTGCCTCCAGCGCACCGGATTGCACTCTTTTTTCCGCGTCTTCGGCGCGGGATAGCGCATCGTTCAATTGCCTCCGAAGCTCAGATATCGTCAAGCCTGCTTCTTCTCGCTCGGCTCTGATGGTTTCGATATCCTTTTCAATCCTGCCCACAATTTTGAGCTTCTCTTGTGAAGACTTCTCGGCGACTTCTGCGCGGCGGGCTCTTTCTGACTGCTCCGTGATGCTCTTCTCAGCTTTGGTCAACCGCTGTTTTAGCGTCGCAATCTCCTTGTCTTGCTCTTGGGCCTTGACGCGCATCTTCTTGATGGTAGTCAAGTGCTTCATCTCCGTCTTAGAGAGCTTCTGGCCCTCTTCCATGAGTGCAGTAATCTGTGCATCTTTCTCCGCCAACTTCTTGTCTGCTGGTGTTGCCTCTGCATCTGAAGAAGCGCTTTTTGCGGATGCAGCGAGCTGCTCTGAAAGATATGTGAGTTTTGATTGCAAAGCATCTATGCGCTCAAGATGAGCGTTGAGCTCTTCGCGGTTGTCACGAACAGTAGCCTCGTACGTCTGTTGCAGCAGAGAAAGTTCAGCTTGCACTTCGTCGGGATCTTTGGTCTCGCTAGACGGCGTCGGAATGATGGCGTCAATCGAGGGCCGCGATGGGTCGGTGTCGAATGACTGGCGCGGCGGGGATGTTTGCGGGGTGGCGATGGAGGGTATCGTCGGTGTCGGTATCGGCATGGCAGGAACGGGGGTGGAAGCCGGCTGTTCAGCAACCAGCGGCGATGTCTCTGGGGGAGAGGTTATGGGCGTGGGCGCTTCTTCGGCCGGTTGTGCTGGTTCATCGGTCTTGGTCTCATCTTTCTTCAGCAACGTGGCTTCAGTCGCCGGCTCAGAAGCCTTGGAGTCTATGCTTGTTCTTCCCGTATCAGCGACAGCAGTCGGGGCAGAAGTGCGTAATGCTGGGCTCTCCGGTCGCGAACCAAGATCCGACGATGCTCGAGACTCGGATCGCTCAGTCCCCTTGTTCACAGCCTTGGCAAGGCGATCCTGTAATCGAGAGTTGGGTCGGTTTCGTGACGAGTTCCGCGAGGCTTCTGCGCCGTTAGCATCCAGAAAGCGTGCCACCACCTTCACCTCGTAGGCCACCCACCAGGTTCTACCGCAAGCTTCCTGTCCACGACCGCTTTTTCTGTACTCTCCGGCTTTTCCGTGGCATCCATCGCCGCCGCCGGCTTCGGGCCTGTCGAGCCATCTTCGGCTAGAATCGTGTCGAGTCGCGACTCCAGGCCGGAGATGGCGTTGTTCCACCAGCCTTTCCCACTCATCTTGCCGTGTCGTCTCTTTTCCACACGCAGCGTCACAGTACTCGTCGTCGAGGGTGCTTGACTAGCTTTCACCGTGCACTCATTCTCCGCCTGTGTTTGTGCATAGCTCAATTGCGCAAAAGGCCAGATTGGTTGGATGTGCGTGGTACGCGGTAAGCCAAGGTGTCGCGGGGGGGAGTCGCAGCGCGAGGCCTAAGCACCAGCAGCTCCTCGGTGGGGGGGTGGGTGTCGTAAACAAAAGTCTTCCCGGACCTCTTGTAAGCAGAGAACCAGCCCCAATCGTATTCGTGTCGTTGGGAATTCCTTAGGATTGCTGTCCGCGCAAGCGCCTCACCCATCATGGCCGCGTTGCAGGGCGCCAAACAATCGCCGATTGGTCCGCCTCCCGCAACTCCGCCCTGACGCAATCAGCATGTTTGGGTCCTGGATCGTATGCAGGGCACATGGTCTCGGTCATCTATTCCGCAAACTCCCTAGTACTATGACATTATATCGAGCTTCGAAACACCCTCCTTAGTGCCATGTACTTTTTTTTCTTACACAGCAAGGCTGTGATTCCCACAAGTTTTATGATGATGGCTGCATTTGAACTAGTTCTTTTGGTAGCATCAGCATCGCTTCTGCCGTCTGACTACGTCAAGATTATTTCCTCTAGTGCTGCCTGTGCTTTTGGTACAGATACAAAGTCTCTGCTCTCATTCAAAAGATAACCGACAGTATCATCTTGACGTGTCTCAAAATGCCTCTTGCAGTAAGTTGTCTTCACATTCGCGTTCCGCTGTTAGTTGTTCATTTACCGCTTTTATCATCTTGTCCATGTTCCCTCTTCTTATATACAACGCTTTGATATCTACAAACACCATGATTCAAAGTGTCTTTTGAATTTTCAATCTTCTCTTTCCTCGTCCTTGTGTCTTGCGTACAATCTAGTATTCAACAAAAGAAGAAGAAGAAGAAGAAGAAGAAGAAGAAGAAGAAGAAGAAGAAGAAGAGAAAAAAAAGTCGTTTGGGCCATCTCATCTACCATTCCGCGGAACCAATTCCCACATCGAGATCAACACCCCCCCAAAACCTAACATGTGGCCCCCCTAGGCAGTCGGACAGATGCGGTCTACAGCCTCCATGGCTGCGAACCTCAAACAAGCCCAAGCCCTCGTCCGCAAAGCCCACGAAGCCGGTGCAAAAGCCCTCTTCCTCCCAGAAGTAAGCCCACCCTCCCAACCAACCAACCACATATCTAACCTCCACACCCCCCCACCAAGGCAGCAGACTACATCACCACCTCAGGCGGCCTCGAACTTTGCAAACCAGCCTCCACTTCGGAATTCGTCCTGGGTCTGCAATCCAGCGCAAAGCACTACTCGCTCCCCATCTCGGTCGGCATCCACGAGCCCAGCACAAACTCGACTTCCAAAGTAAAAAACACGTTAATCTGGATCGACGCCACGGGCGCCCTCACGCACCGCTACCAAAAACTGCACCTCTTCGACATGGACGTGCACAACGGCCCGCAAATGAAAGAGTCCAGCGGCGTAGAACGCGGACTCCACCTCTCCGACCCGTTTGCCAGCGAAATCGGTACCGTTGGAATGCAGATTTGTTTCGATTTGCGCTTCCCAGAGCCGGGTCTCGCGCTCCGGCGCCGCGGCGCTCAGCTTCTGCTCTACCCAGCCGCCTTCACCACGCCGACGGGGAAAGCTGGGCATTGGGAGATATTAATTCGCGCCCGCGCAATCGAGACGCAGAGTTATATCATTGCCGCTGCGCAGGTGGGTGTGCATGATGACGAGGGCAAGAGGAGGAGTTGGGGACACAGTATGATTGTGGATCCGTGGGGGAAGATTGTTGCCGAGTTGGGGGGTGATGAGGGGGAAGGTGGGAACTGGAAGGATGAGGGTGAAATTGCTGTTGCCGATATTGATCTGGACTATGTGGAGAGTTTGAGGAGGGATGTACCGTTGATGAGGAGGACGGATGTTTACGCCGAACTTGCGTAGGCGAGTTTGCGGCATATAGAATGAGGATAGGGAATGGGTATAGATATTTCGTCTTTATTCTCTTTTTTCGACGAGACTAGTTTAACGCGCTAGAGATCTTGACCTTTTTTTTTACTACCCGTCGACGTACTCCAAATCTTTCCCTTGTAATAACCTTGCCTTACCACCCAGACTCAGCCATGCAAGCGAGTGATGCACGCTCTCAAGATCCTGCTCTAGCCTCGCCCTCACATCACCCAGTCCACACTTCATAAGCTCCGCCACACGTTCAAGCAAAATCGTAAAAAGACTTCTCTCCCTACCGGGCTCCCTCTGTGGTCCCTGTATTCTCGGCGGCTCAAACTCACCCTTACTGGGACCCCAGCACGGCCAATCCCAATCATGAGTCCCGTGGTCGTGGTAGAAGTTGAGCAACGTCGTCTCGGCATCAGACGTGTCGTGGTGTAGCAACGTGTCCGAGATGAATTCTGGACCGATGCAAAGCGTCGCTTCGGCAAAGCAGAACTCTAGCTCGTTGCGCAGCTCGACCTGATTTGCGTCCATGAAGCGGCCGTATGTACGCTGGTTGATCCATCCTGAGCCGTGGTACCGTGCAGATAGGGTTGAGTGGTGGAGCACGAGGTAGATTGCAGCTAAAGGATCTCTTTGTAGGGATTGGATGTAGGCAAGTCTTTTCGCATGCGATTCTGTGGACTCTATCAGCGATAGGAGAACAGTGCGGGGGCTTCACAGGTTTCAACGAACCAATTGAAGATATCCGGTAAAGCAGCAATAACCCTGCATTCGCGAGCGAGACATTGTGTCGTAATACAGCATTGAAGTTGTGCTCCGAGCAAAGGGCATCCATAACGTCATCTACAATGTCGTAGCTCCGCACGCAGTCTGCCAGCCAATCCACGTTCCGGTGACCCTCGCAAGGGAAGTCGGTCTCTGCGTGTCGAAGCTCCTTCCTCATAAAGTTACCGGTGATGGATCTCTCGTAGTTCTTGAAGAGGGCCCGCAGCCGGGGATGGGCGTTTTGGATTGCGGCAATGAGAGAGCCGTCGTGGAATGGCAGATGCTGAATCGTCTTAAGTACAAGCTCCGGAGGGATTCGGGGGGAGACGAGGAAAGCAAAGTACGCCGACGGATCGGTGAAGGTAGTCATATTGCACTGTGAGGTTTATGATGCACTGAACCAAGGGATGTTGGCAGGATGGTGCTGATCAAGTGCGCGGTTGCGCTTGTTTCTTGGGGGTAGGAGCAACTTGAAGGTGGATAATTCTCTACGTGTGTTTAGATTGTGAATGGCGAGTATCTTGACTCTGGAATATGATCCCACGTAGCTAAATACCCAACTAGTGAAGACCGTGATGGTTGACGATGGGCACCATGATGGCGGATCACGCTCATGATTAGCAGACGCCGCGTCCAGGGCCACGAACGCAATGCTGGGGTGCCAGGTTTGCGAACATGGTCGCAAAGGTTTGTTGCATACTTCACAGGTACCATACTTGAAGCAGGCGTCTGTATGCACCTGCGTATCAAAGCGCCGGTAGGTTGGAGGATTGAATCTAGCCTGATCGCGGCAGATGTGCACTAGATGGTGCAAATACCACGACGCTAGAGACGCGGGCGGCTAATGCAAGTAATAAAGTCGATGGCGCAATATTAGGACCGAAAGGTAGAACATGTGGGGGTGGGGTCTGGTGGAGGAAAGTGGCTCGAGATCGGAAGTGACGTCTGCCTAGCACCGATCCCACCTACAGACACTTAACAAGGCGTCGAAGAAAATGCATCCATACGTGCAAAGTGTGCCATGATCCCGGGTATCGTGTAAACTCCACAAATGCAATGCTATATCCGTGCGGATGTGTCACTCCCACTACTGAAGCTCTATGCCTTCCCGCTCTGCCGCCTGCAGGACGTAGTTTCTAGTCTTGGCATCTGGCGCCAGATCTAACGGCACGTGGCCGTCATTGTCCTGCTTGTCGAACTCTGCGCCCAGGGTCAAGAGTAGCAATGCTGCATCGCCATGGCCCTCACTCATGGCATGATGCAGCGCTGTCATGCCGTCCATGTCTGTTGCGTTGAGAGGACTCTTCGCATCGAGGAGTGCCTTCATCATGGGAACGCTGCCTACTGCGGCTGCGCGATGAAGTGGTAGTTGCCCTCTCCTGTCCTTGACACGTGCCGAGGCTGCGGGCTTTTGCGAGAGCAACGTGCGAGCGATATCGAGGTTGACTTTGGAGGCGCAAAAGTGCAGGGCCGTTTGGCCATTGCTGTTCTTCGCATTGACGTCCGCATCTTTGGAGAGCAGCAAGTCTACGATTTGCTCCGCATCTTTCCGTGAACACGCCATCATCAGCGGTGTCCAGCCGGAGCCATCGGTGGCGTCGGGATCGAACGACTTGATCTGTACAAGCGATTGCACGATCGGGAAGTGGTTGTAGGATACGGCCCAATGTATTGGGAGTCGGTCGTCGGGATCGCGGAGGTTTGCAAGCTTCGGATTCGCGGCCAAAAGAGAGTCGACGCGAGATGCTGGCATTCGTTAGACGTGCGAGTCCGACTCGAATGTGAACTTGTTGGAATTACCCTGTCCTTCTCGGCACGCCTCGTGAATGGAATATTTGGCTTTGTGTTCTTCCATGGTATTGGAGAGAGATAGTGCACCGCTATGAAGCGTTGGCAAAGCGTCTCGCGCGCACAGGATTGGCGTAGCCCCGCCACGACCGAGGCACGGATACTGCCGGGCGGTGAGATGCTAATGTCCATGACATCATGCCCTATGGACATGCTCTCTGCGTCCGTACTCATTCCGTTTGAAGCGAGATTCCTCCGCACGAGATGTCGAATCTCTACGGGCGTCGCGTTCTGCGAAACTAGGTAAGGACACGGTGCCCCAAAGCAGTCATGCGCGAACAAGGGAGAAAGAAGAGCAAGCAAATGCTCAGATGAGCTGCCGGCAAATAAGAAGTGCGATGATGGAAATGGGCATGGAGATGCCCACGAGGCAGCCTGATCTCAACCATGATACTAAAGCAGATAAAAACCGTCTTCGCGAACCTATCGTTCTACCGTATAAATCAACAGCGTCTCGTGCCTCACAGTCCGCCGTTGCGCACTCATCACTACCTGCAATGTCACTTTCAGCTCTTCCTACCGAAACTGACCAATGTATCATCTCCCATCTAGCACACTCCGGTCTTTACAATGTGTCGCTCACCAACAAATACTATCGCACATTGTCAGAACCCGGCCTGTACCGGGACATTCGCCTTGATACATCGAACCCCTTGGCACCAATACGATTATTGATGACGCTGCTTGACCGCCGACATCTCGCTCATCATGTGCGCAGTTTTGCTTTAACTTTGGGAGGCGGACTGCACAAGTCAGACCATAGAGACGAGATGGAGCGTCTCAACGAAAGGATTTTCATCCATGCACGGGATATCATAGCGCTCATACAACAGTTCGGCAAGCCCTCTGAGAGCGCGCAGACCAACTTGAGATGGTGCACTAGCATCCTTCGTAGAATGGAGGTAGCCGACGGCCCGCTTGCTCTCATCCTTTGCCTTGTTACCAACCTCGAGCGGCTCAAACTAGAGCGCGTAGTTGGCGAATTCACGGAAACAATATGCCAAACCCGATGGAGCGACCCCATCTATAACGTTCTTCCAGGAGTATATCCGCTTCACAAGTTGAAGAGTCTGGACTTGTCAGATGAATGGGGCGCTAATATTGTGCCTTCCATGGACACCCTAATCGTCAAGCACACGAGCCATCCGCAAGTTCTCCGTTGGCCCTACGGGAAGCCCAATAACTTGAGGAACCTATGTACACTCGAGATGAGTCACCTTAAAATAGCACCAGATTGTCTCGAGCGCATCATAGCTTTGCCCGGAATGGGAGGTATCCGGCATCTAAAGCTGCGGGAACTGTATACTGACTGGCACTTTGGAGAGCAGTGGCATGACTACAGATTCAAAAGACTGAACAAAACACTAGCGACCCATCTCCCGGGCCTGCTATCGTTTGAGTGGGCTTGCGGGGCCGAGTGCGGATGCGGATGCGGATGCGGTGATCATGGATTATTCGACACCTTCAAAGGGCTCACTCAGCTCAAAGAGCTGACAATCGACTTCGGATACATAATTCCATCTGACATGGGGGCAAGAAACTATCTTCCACGCGCACTGTACTATAGGGTGCTACTGCCAGATAACCTAGAGTCACTGCACATCACAAACGTCCCCCGGGATTGGCTGGCCTTTGTGGAATATGCATGCAAAAGCAACCCCTTACAAAGCTGCATCGTCACGACTGCGACCATTGTCAACCTCAGTGTCTTCAACTTGACGGTGCTCGTTACACCATGGCCGCGCGACGCCTGCACTGGGAATCACGAGTATAGGGAAAGTGACCAAGACTTCTTGCCCAGGCTTGTGCGTACCTTGCGTGACGTTGGTACGTCGATGGAGATTGAACATGAAGCAGGTTGGTAGATGGGTTAATGCCTATTCCGTAGCTGGCTCGGAGATTTTTGGATGTGCGCATAATTCCCTAGCTTTACGGCAGGCTTGACTAAGGCGATGCGAGCGGCTCTGTCAGATATGCGTTGCTTGCATTCTAGTCATGGTAACAAAAATAACACGAAAGGCTACCGACGCTGTTAGATCTGTTGGTATTTGTGCTTGCCTTTGCGTCTCCATTCCATTCAATTTGAAGCCAGTCCGGTCGCTTGCGCGTTGACGTCTTCACTCCATCCACTGTTCTTTGCTAATGGCTCAGATGAGCCATTACCTCCTCCTCCTCTTCTTCTCACCCACGCGCCGAGTTTCAACCAACGAGAGAGTGCAGTTTCATAAATAACGCCGCATGCTCTTTCAAAATGAGCGTTTGTCTATGGACAAGGGCATGCGGGCAGTGCCACAGAAAGCTTCCCTTTAAGGCTAGATATTCCTTGGCCGACAGGTGGGGGTCATATCTCGCCCGAACACGGTTCCCTCACTCCTTCATTTATAGACAACAGCTCGCGAGACACAGGATCCACACTTCTCGAAAGTCATGGAAGAATTACCAAAGGAGCTGGTTATACTTGTTTTCAGCTTCTTTCACTTCCCCATCACACACTTCTCTACACCCCACCAACGGGGCCGCTCGCGCGATCTAGCCGTACTGTGCCGCGTCTGCCGAAGATTCAGAGACCTTGCTACACCGCTTGTTTACGAATCGATTGAGAGAGACATTGACATCAATAATCCGGCCTACCACCAGTTACCTAGAGCGTTGCTGAGTAACCCAGGGCTTCGTAAACATGTCAAGAGTGTGAGGTTGAAGGCAGGTGGTGATACCTTTTGGACGGTCGGCCAGGAGTTCGGCTATCGAATATGGAATCCCACCGATAGGGTTTCTCTCGTTGACACCGCCGAGGAGAACAACAAGAAAATTGACGAGGAGAACAACGAGGAGGAAGTTGAAGGCGAAAGTGAAGACGCATCTGAGGAAACCATTAGTGAAGGAGACGATCAGTATGACTATCTGTTCAACGAAGACGAGGAAGAAGAACGCTACGAAGAGTCAGAAGCGGAAGGAAGAGAGGAATACGTTCCAGGTTACCTGCTTCAGCGCCACGCAGATCTACATGAAGTACTCAA
The DNA here is from genome assembly GCA_900634815.1 of Paradendryphiella salina. Lineage (NCBI taxonomy): Eukaryota > Fungi > Ascomycota > Dothideomycetes > Pleosporales > Pleosporaceae > Paradendryphiella > Paradendryphiella salina. Next base: position 3,673 of record LR132410.1, on the reverse strand, counting down.
GGCCTTTGCTGCCGAATTCAATCATCTTGACCCTGATGAGTTGTTGAAACGAGCCATTCGAGGGCCAGACCCGATTCTTGACATGATCGTGTTATTGGCACCCAATTTGCAACATCTCTGGGTTCGTCTTCCGCTGATGAAAGGACTGGAACACAATACAACTCACGTCCCCCAATCCTTCGCTTCAGCTCCTGTCAGCTACACATTCAATTCTCTGAAGGTCCTGCACATCTACTTATATCGCAGCCAGCTCAGTTGGCCTTCCGAAGACATAATCCCTCTCCTCTTCCTTCCAGCCTTGACGGATCTCATTATTGGTAGATGGGGCCAGTCGCAGGATCGCCGGACGCTGGTCGCTATCAGTGGGGATGACACCACACGCGCCCAGGAGTCTTCCATATGGCCCGTACGTATTTCTACAGTCAGTAGGTTATCCTTGCTGTCCCCATGTGTGAATGCTATCTTGCTGCCAAGGGTGCTGCATGCTTGCAAGGCAATCACCGAATTCGAGCTCGTTCGTGCCTCACACTTCGACTCGAACTTTTACAAGGGGTATTATGAAAATATGAGCCTGGCCTTGATTGAACATAGTGACACGCTTGCCAAGGTCTCAACTAGTGACTATTCTGTCCACGGTGGTCATGGATTTCGAGACTCAGGCGCACTTCGTCTGGGGCCCGAATTGGCCTCTCTCAGGACTTTGCGGATGCCCGCTTATATCCTTTTTAGTCCCCAACTTTTCTGTCCAAGCGCCGCATCAAACGGGCCTTCAATCCTATCCGGTCAACTCCCGTCTTGTCTCGAGCATCTGCGGCTAGCTCTAACCCAAGAATGGGGCGAGAAGCTGGAATCCTATCTTGGATTTCTATACCAAGCGTATCAAGATGGGCACTTTCCCCATTTGAAAAGCGTACATTTTCACGGGTACATGCAGGTCTTTGACAACTCCGTGCCAACCTATCTACGGATTTCGTCGATCAACGAGGAGATCGGCCAACTCATGCGAGTTTGTGCACTATTTGAAAAGTCCTGCGTCGCCTTTGACATTTATATACTGGTGGATTGCAACGCATACGGTATGTCTAGTTCAACAGCAGCTGAGAAGGAACAAGTTTTTATTAACATATTCAAGAGTGCCCAGACTCATGGTTTTCTCAGTTCGCCGTAGGCGTCAGCCCTTCGAAAAGGTGTCGTATACCTCCCTCACGTCCTGGGGCCGCAGTTACGCATACCATCGAGGGCTCTACAAATAGGCACCACCACACGCAGGAGGAAATCCAGGACGACATGGATCATAGCTACTGGTGTGAATGGGCGATTGACTGAAATTTCATATGAGCAAGAGACGTGAGAGTGCAGAATTGCAACCTACGTTGTGATGCAATTACAACAGAGCGCATCCTATTCCTAAAACCCAACAACGACAGAGACCAGACCGACAGCGGCCAACAATTCCCAGGAAACGCCCAGGCCCATGGCCCCACTGTGCGCAACCTCAGGTGTACCTACCTGCTTTACATCATCAATTTTGCAAACGGTCTTGCACCCTGTTTCAGACCTCTTCCTACCAAACAAGCTCGAGGTATCCCTTTTTTCCTGATTTGGACCACCGTCATATGGCCCGCTAGTGTTGAACGCCATCTCGACCCACTGGAGGTGGAATTCCGCACTGTCACCAACATCCATATCGCCACTCCACTCACCGCCATCACTCCACATGTTCATGACCAAGAAACTCTGTTTGCGGGGTACAGAGTACGTGTTTGCGGCGACTTGCTCCTCGTTGAGGTACCAGAAGCTGTTCTTGGGTAGCCAGTCGATACGGTGCGTTTGCCAGTCGTTCCAGCTGGAAAGACCGCTGGGGTCGAGGGAAGCAGCGGCGACTTCATTGCCGTCTTCGCCGACAGATGGCTGGTTCGTGTAGCGAATCTTGTCTGTGGGATCGGTGGTCAAGATCTCAATGTCAGACTCGTTGTCGTCGTCGTAGAAGGTGAAGAAACCCGCAACAGCGCCCTTGGCACCATCCACACGACCATACATGCGTAGTGACGCATGCATGAGGTTTTTCTGTTGATTCTCAATCTCACCCGCGGTTTGGTACTCGTCTAGACGCGAGGTGCGCAGACCAAGGTAGGATGTCGAGCCTTCGGAGCCGAGCCAAACGTTTGCGAGGGAGTTGTTCATTGGCGTGGGAAAATCTTCGGTAGAAGGCTTGGTCCAGTTTTGGATACCCCAATCATAATTCCACGCATCGCTATCAAACAGGTCGGGCTGCCAGGTGGGTTGCATCCCCGCAAGATCCGAATCGTTGAGCAGAGGTGGCGATTCGTCCAACGCACCTGGCAGGTTTCGGAAGTCGTAGAAGCGGTAATACTGAAAGTATTCTGGCGTTTGCGAGTCTGAACCAGATTGTACGACGTAGCAATCGCAGTCGGCGTTGTTGTCTTTGGGAGTTTCACTCATGGAGCTGGTATACGGGTCGGTAGCGAAGATGGGCCGGGCAAGGAGTGCCACCAGAGGCAGGAGCAACGCCCCTAGAGGGGGTAAAGACGACATCTTCTGAATTTAAACTTTTTTTCTTTGGCCTGTTGGAATGCGTAGACGTAAAGACAGTATCCCTTGTATTAAAAGCCACAACAGTATGTGGAGAAAGACGGTAAGACGGGTGATCGACGACTAGAAAAGTAAGAAGAAAAAAGTGAACGAACGTCAGCTAGTCGCGAGTTCAATAACAAGAAGGAACAAGGAGGAAAAATAAGCTCGCTCAACCAAATGCTGTGCGCAAGAACTTCGAACACTTCGATGACGCAGGAAATGTCAAACGGGGGGAAGAGGTTCACACGGGGGGCTCCGTGAGCTATTATACTAAAGAAAAAAAGGCCTGCAGCGGTATAATTCGGTAGCCGCAGTTCGCTACGTCAGCTTACACGGCAGAAAAGACAGGCCAGTCTGGACGCGAGCTATGGTAGCAACGCGTGATGCCTTTTCTTTTTCTAGCAGAGGGGAAAAAAGGGCGACAGATGGAAGAGAGAGACAGAGAGAGAGAGACAGGGAAAGAGAGAGGGGCGGGGGTGAAGTGGCGCAGCTTACCCAGCTAGCCTTGTCCTGGTTAGCTCCGCACCTTGCGTCTCAAACAAGACGGACTTTGCAACCAGGGTTGCTCTAGAGGACTAAGGAGCAGACCAAAAGCGTCGAAGCTGGACAGAAACGAGAAAGGCGCATATCACGGAAACCCTGCTACGCTTTTCCCGGCGAAGCGGGCGGCGGTGGTGGCCTGGGGCTTCCTGCACTCAGCCACATTGCGTTCTGGACTACTACTACTACTTCTGTTGCAGGGTTAGCGGTTGGCTGGCATGGCATGGCATGGCAGATTCGGTTAGCAGATACGCGCCCCGAAAGGTGTTAGCCAGTAATAGGTGGCGGCGCGAACACAGGGCCCCCAGGTTTCGTCTGTTTTTAGTTTGGGCGAGGTGCGCTTGTAAGCGAAGCGCGATGTTTCGGCGCATCGCCAAGGTTGTGGCTGAAGTACATGTTTGTTGTTGCCTGTCCCTCTTTTTTTGAGGGGGTGGTTTTTTCTCGAGACAGGCGTCTGGTACGGAAGAAGCCAGATGAGAGGCGTGTTCAACGATGCTGATGCCGTTGTCAAAGGATGACGACGACGACGACAACAACA